>CM053029.1:370517687-370547234 GCA_028564925.1 Lithobates sylvaticus
CTAAAACATCAATGATGTTCTTCAATTTTTGTTGAACATCATTGATGTTTTGCTTTATGTAATCTAGATCTCGATTGCAGACCATTATCTCTCCGATGAGTACGTGGGCACTCTCTGTGGTAAAGTGCGATTTTTCTTCCACAACATCCATGTCACCTAAAAACCACAAACAAACAAAAATGGGGTGTTGGAAATGAGGCAGCCATACATGGATTAGCTTACCAGTAGCTGTGTTCTCCCACACTCACCTGTTGTGGTGACAATTTCTCCAAGTTCGATGATCTCTCCTTCCTCCTCCTCCTCCTCCTCTGCTTCTGCTCTTTCCCCTTTTTTGGGAGGTGTTGGTTTGGGGGTTTCCTCAGACGGCCCAAGTTTTCGCTCCCCTATGAGAATGTCCAAAAGGAAGATTTAGCAACACAAACTATTGAGGGCAGAAATAGGAAATGACAAACATTGCTTGAAAGTGACGGACACTATTTTAGTTTGGCCAGTTACAAATGTCAACTACATGAATGTAGTCACTTTGTAAAGGTGCTAAACTGACTAGCTTTTTGGTAGAAGTTTGTGTGATGGAGACCCCCCTCTAGTATCCACTGGAGCACATGTGTGGAAAAGGCTAATAAAAAGGGGGTTTGGGTGTCCCAGCACTAGTGCTCTGGAGTCCAGATGGGTAAACAGCTACTGGGTGACCTCTCCTTTACATTGAATAAATTGGCTTTACATTCTGGATGACATTTCTAGGGAGAACAAACTTCCTTTCCCCCAAAAAAAACACCAAACATCGTATTATAAGTGGCCGAACGATCGAGGTTGCGTACGATCGAATGGACACACACACGACCATGACAGTGGCAGAAACATCGAGGCTGAGTATGATCGAATGCACAGACGAACCTGAAAGTGGCCATTTTGGAATGTACAACTTTGTAAAAATCAAACCACAATGGAGCAGTATGCAAGCAAGAAATCAAACACAAAACACAACTACTTACTTTTTTGAAGAATTCTCTTGATCTTTCTGTACTGATCGGCCTCCCTCAGTTTCAGGTCTGACCAGCGTTTCCTCAGTTGCTCCTTGGATCGTTGTACCCCAAAATGATTGTACAGCCTTCTCACAACTTTAGACATGATCTTGGCCTTGCGGACATTGGGGTTGAGGTAAGGCCCATACTTCCCATCATAGTCGCTCCTCTTTAATATGTCCACCATCTCCAACATTTCTCCAAATGACATATTGGAGGCCTTGAATTTCAGGCTCCGGGATCGGGACGTTTCTGCCTCCGGACTTTCCTCGTCCTCCTCCTCGTTGGTGGGATATTTGTGGCGCACCTGCTGTGTCCCCGCCATGTGCTCTCCCCACTACGCCGTAAAGAGAAGGGGTGGGGAATAGACGAGAAAGATCGTCAGGGGCGGGCAGAGTTTGAAGCATGCGCAGTGTATATAAAACGTCACACGCCTGTGTCGTAGCCACGATCTGGGAGACGAGGGGAGAGAAAACTCACATGAGACGATCGCTACAAACGAAGGTACAATTTAACGTTGGTACATAACTAGCCTAGACTGATTTGAACTTGAGGCTTCTTTATGGAGAAGATTAGGAGAGTTTAGCCTGACATAATTTAGAGGGTTTTGTGTGTTGTTGTGTCTTGCAGAGATTGATATGAAGGGATTCAACGACATGAGTTTTCTCCCCCTCTTCATTGCCAAATACAGGGATTTTCCCATATTGTGGCAGGGTATACACCCACATTACACCAACAAACCAAAGAGGCACGCAGCCCTGGAGGAACTTGTGGAATTTGTCAAGCCAAGGTTCCCCACGGCAACTGTTGATGATATTAGAAAGAAAATTGGCAGCCTGAGGAGTGCGTATATCAGGGAGCGCAAGAAGGTCGTGAAGTCTGAGGAAACTGCAACTTCAGCAGATGAGGTCTATGTCCCCAAGCTCTGGTACTATCAGAGTCTCCATTTTCTGAAGGACCAGGCTGATGTCACGGAGCCAACCTCAACTCCTCCTTCCACGCTTCCTTGCGCGCAGCCCACCCCTGATGAGGCTTCCGAGGAGCAACCTGGGACTTCCAGTCTGGAAGAGGTGGAGGAGCCCAGCTTGTTCCAGGTATAGTAGTTTTGTTACCATTTATGGGAATAATGAATGATGTTCACTTAATTCAGGATCGCCAATTGCTTAGTTCCTAACGTGTTTGACATATCAACTGACAGTGGTGTGGGAGACATTTGGGGCCAGAATCTAAACTGCAGGGCTGAGAATTGTATGGTTTTCTATTTGTAAACATTTTGCACCAGTCACTAGATGAGAATTGTGTGTGTTTGATGAACAAATAACTGAAACTATGTCCCTTTTTCATACACAGGAAGACCTCAGCCAGGAGGTGGCTGTGGAAGGTGGCAGTCAGGAGGAGGCAGGGGTTAGTGGCAGCCACCAGCTGGGTAGTGGCAGCCAAGAGGGGGCTAGGCCTCGGAGCCTGACTGACACCCAAACCCCTCCCCTCCGCCCTCCGTACAAAAGGGCGAGAAGGGGGGGTTATGCGGCACAGTCAGCGCTCCGGATGATCAGAGAGGCTTCAGACTCCCTACATGCCACACCCGCCGACGAGGAGACCTTTGGCTCGGTGGTTGTCACAAAAATGATGGGTATGGAGGTGAGGCAACGCAACATGTGTGAGGGGCTCATCCTCCATGTCCTAAATAAGGGTAGGGCTGGGGAGATGACCCCAGTCACACATGTTTGCCATAGCTACCATGCTCCTCCTCCTCCTCCTCCTCCTCCTCCTTCTGCCACCCCACCAGCACGACAGCCACAGCGTGGAAGGAAGCGTGGAAGGAAGACCTGAGAGTGACGACCTGGAATCAGTCTGGTCTGAGAGAAGATGGAGCCTCTTGTAGTACCAGAGCCTGGGGACCTAGATGGCATCTGCTGCAGTTCCGGATACTTTGGACTTCACGACCAGATTGCACTCCCCTTAATATACGTACTCCTCAGGCCCCCAATTTTCTACGCTTGAACAATGATGGTTGCCGTGGGGGGCCAAGACTTTGCAAATTCCCCAAGTTTCACCATGGCTGCGTTCCTCTTTGGTTTGTTGGTGTGACCTAAATAAAGTTTTTTTTGATTTGAAATAATCATTGACTATTGTGTTTTACTTTGCTACAATGACAGTTTTTCTTTGAGTAAGCAGGTACATTTCACTAATCCTAAAGTAGAATTAACAAGGGGCACCAACAACAAACAAACTCCTAGTAAATGTAAGCAAGAAATACAAATGTAAATAATGTGTTTTTGGTAATTTGAGACACACAACCCCCCTCCAAAAAAAAAAAAAAAAAAAAAAACATTCAAATATGTATTCCCCAAAAAAAAAAAAAAAAGACAAATCATGGTAAAAAAATAACAAAGATTCTTTTCCGTTCACAGTCAAAATAAACATGTAGTGTATAAATGCTGCAAAGTAATAAAGAAGTAAGTTTGTGAGAAGTGCGGGTGAATAGGAGCAGCTAAAACATGTCATTCTTGTTGCATTGTAAAGAAAAAGAGAATGCGCTGCATTAAAGACATTTTAACATTGCAGCGTGACGAATGTGCTGTGTCGATTAGGAAAGGTAGTTTTACCTGACCGAGCGCTTCCGTCACAGAATTTCTTCTGAGCATGCGTAGCACTTTGTCCGTCGGACAAGCGTACACACGCTCGGATTTGGTGTGATCGGACCGGGTTGACGGCAAATCTTTCCAGCAGGAGATAAGACTTTTGCCGCGTACACACGTACGGACTTTTCCCGGCGGACCTAAGTCCAGCGGACAATCCGCTGGACTTTCCAGCTGGGTACGCTGGACTAAAAAGCGAACGGACTTGACCACACACGATCACGCAAAAAGTCCGGCGGTTCACGCGATGACGTACAGCACGTACGACGGGACTAGAAAAAGGAAGCTCGAGATCCCAAACGACACCCTTTGGCCTCGTACACACGTACGGACTTTTGCTGATCTCGTGTGTATACGCGTGTTGATCTCGTGTGTATCGCGTTTAGTTGACGTTTGGTTAGAGACGATTCGCGCTTCTCAGACTTCTGCTTAATTCGCTCGCTTCTGCCGTTCAGTTTGTGCTTGTGAGGTTTGTATCTGGCTTTCAGTGCGTGTGGATCAGTTCCTACCTGTTCTCAGGCCGTTCTGGTCCGCTCGTTCCTGTTTTTCAGGTCGTTCTTCATAGGCCTTGCTGTTCTTCAGTGCGTTCGGTTAAGTTGTTTGTTTGATCAGCCGACCGTTTTGAAGCCATGGAGTGTGGACGTACTCGGGAACGAGTTCGTGCTGTGCAGGGGCTCGGTGTTGCGGTTAACACCTTGGCACGAGCCCAGTCCATGAACAGGGTGAGAAGGAGTTCATGGACCAAGAATTGGTTGCGCCAGCGTGACCAATTCTCGCATATGCCTTTGCTCCGTGAGATCCGTGAGAATAATCCTGATGATTTCAGGAATTATCTCCGGATGACGGACCCCATTTTTCACCGTCTGTTGGCTTCGCTGTCCCCTTATATTACCAGGCAGAATACCTGCATGCGGCAAGCCATCAGTGCGGAGCAGAGGCTAGTCGCCACGTTGCGTTACTTGGCGACGGGGAGAAGCTTGCAGGACCTCAAGTTCACGACAGGCATCTCCCCCCAGGCTCTGGGGCTCATTATTCCAGAGACCTGTTCTGCCAGTATCCACGTCCTGCAGGAGGAATACATTAAGGTAAGTCTTCTCTTTTAAAATTACCTATGTCTTGTATGTTTGCTAATGTAGTGCATCAATGTCATCATTAGCTAATTACCATGATAGGACTATTCTATGAATGTCCCCTATTCCTTTTATTTTTTTTTTGTTTTTTGTCTAGTATTTTATGGTTGACTTATCGAAATAGCTTTAAGAATGTATTATTTAGTGGGTCACATGCATATTTCCTTGCACCAACCTCCCCAGCATGGAAGCTTGGCCCCCTAAACACCCCTAGCCTAGTCACTTTCTTTGGTTAAAAATGTATATTACCAGCTCCATTGTACTGCTTTACACACCCCCCCTTTCACCCCCCTTGCCCCTCACCCCTTTCACCCCCCTTGACCCTCATTTTTAAATTGATTGCATGTGGTTTTGGTCAGCTTGTAATTATCCCCACCCCCCACACACACCCCGTTAATTAATTGCATGTGGTTTTGGTCAGCTTGTAATTAACCACACCCCCCCCCCCCCCCCCACACACCCCGTTAATTAATTGCATGTGGTTTTGGTCAGCTTGTAATTAACCCACCCCCCACACACCCCCGTTAATTAATTGCATGTGGTTTTGGTCAGCTTGTAATTAACCCACCCCCCACACACACCCCGTTAATTAATTGCATGTGGTTTTGGTCAGCTTGTAATTAACCCCCACCCCCCCCCCCACACACCCCGTTAATTAATTGCATGTGGTTTTGGTCAGCTTGTAATTATCCCCACCCCCCACACACACCCCGTTAATTAATTGCATGTGGTTTTGGTCAGCTTGTAATTAACCCACCCCCCCACACACCCCTTTAATTAATTGCATGTGGTTTTGGTCAGCTTGTAATTAACCCACCCCCCCACACACACCCCGTTAATTAATTGCATGTGGTTTTGGTCAGCTTGTAATTAACCCACCCCCCACACACACCCCTTTAATTAATTGCATGTGGTTTTGGTCAGCTTGTAATTAACCCACCCCCCCACACACACCCCGTTAATTAATTGCATGTGGTTTTGGTCAGCTTGTAATTAACCCACCCCCCACACACACCCCTTTAATTAATTGCATGTGGTTTTGGTCAGCTTGTAATTAACCCACCCCCCACACACACCCCGTTAATTAATTGCATGTGGGTTTTGTCAGCTTGTAATTACCCACCCCCCCACACACCCCGTTAATTAATTGCATGTGGTTTTGGTCAGCTTGTAATTATCCCCACCCCCCACACACACCCCATTAATTAATTGCATGTGTATTGTGTGACCTTACAATTAATTACTCCACACCCACATCCCCATTATTATCTTCTCTGGGCCATCAGAGGGGTCATCAATCAGAGATTTGTCCCTTATCCTTAATCTTTTGGCTTTATTTCAAGGACTTACAAAATAAATACATATGTTCTTCCAAATTGTTTGTTAATTTGTTGCATTTAGTTAGGTGTTTTGCCTGGTTTTTAATTCGATTTGTATATTTCTGTTTGACTTCACAGTGTCCTTCCACGCCACAGGAATGGCAGACTGTGGCTTCCCAGTTTGCTGCCCATTGGGACTTTCCCAACTGCGGAGGGGCGATTGACGGGAAACATGTGCGAATTGTGCCCCCACCCCATTCGGGGTCTTACTATTGGAATTATAAGGGGTTCCATAGTATAGTGTTGATGGCGGTGGTGTCGGCACAATATGACTTTCTTTATGTGGATGTGGGGAAAAACGGCCGGATGTCGGACGGAGGAGTCTTCAACCACACGGAGTTCGGTCATCGTCTCCAGACTGGTGGGCTGGAGCTGCCACCAGATGAAGATAATGTGGAGGGACTCCCGTTCGTTTTCATTGCCGACGAGGCGTTCGGTCTGGGTGACCATCTGATGAGGCCATTTCCCCAACGATCCCTCACCCCTGAGAGGAGGATTTTTAATTATCGGTTGGCCAGAGCAAGAAGGGTTGTGGAAAATGCCTTTGGTATTATGGCCAACCGTTTCAGATTGCTCCTTACATCCCTACATCTGGCAGAGTACAAACTGAATACTATTATTCTTGCATGCTGTGTCATGTACAATTATTTACGCAAACATTCGGGAACATACTCATTACCAATCGGGCCTGAGGCCAGAGTGGAAGGCAACATGACAGGGCTGGATAATCGCCGTCTTGGTTCGGCCCCACAATCAGCCCAGCAAGTGCGGGACCGTTATTTACATTATTTTAATGGTAGGGGGGCCATTGCAATGGCAGCAGACCCTTAAACCATCTTTTTGATTTACAAAGAATAAATACAGTTATTTATGTTTGAAATATTGGTATTTTCGTATGGTTTTGCTTTTAATTTTGCCTGTTTTATATGTTGTCCTAGTGCACATCTTAATAGTGGCAAACTTGTTTTGCGTTTAGTAAATAAGCCCCTTTGTCAATGAACCACAACATGTTTTGTTCAAACTGGTAGTATTTAAAAAGAAGAAGCCACACATTGTTTAATTTGTGCAAACATTTTTTTTTTTATTCTAGTGCACATCCAAAACTTTTTTATGTTTTTTTTTTTTTTTTTTTTTTTTTTTTTGGTTTTTTTTGTTAATTTTTTTTTTTTTTTTGGGTTTTTTTTCAACAACATTTTTTTTTCTTTTTTTTATGTTATATTTTTTACATTTTTTTGGTCTTTTTCTCACAACATATTTTTTTTTTTTTTGTGATTGATTTTTTTAAAAAAACATAAAAACATGTTTTAAAATGGTAAAAAATTTAGGGTTAGCATTTGAAAATATTTACACAATGTAAAAGTCCAGAACTTACAAAGTTCAACAGGTAACCCATGAACAGTAGAAGCCAAATTTAGAATATGCACACTAATTTAACAGGAAAATGGGTAATGTCAACATGTGCTATGTTCCATCATGGGGAATCAATGGACGTGTTTTGTGTGTGAAACCCCTTCCCTCTCACCTACTAGCATTAGGGGTTGCAAACACAAAATGCGTCCATTGAGATCCCCTGATGGCACATAGCACATGTTGACACACCGTGTGCATATTAAAAATTTGGCCTCTAAAATTTGTAAAACAGCGCATCAAAAGGGGAATGAAGGACATGATTGATGTTAAGAAATGGAAAAGGGGTCTTTAGATTCTCCCCAAAACATCAATCATGTCCTTCATTCCCTGCTGCATGGTGGCCATCTCCTTCTGCATATTTTCCAGCTGCAGATTCCAGGCCATGATCTGGCCAATAAGCCTGTGGGCACTGTCTGTGGAAAATGGCTCCGCAGCTTGTCCTTCCACAAACAGATCAGCATCACCTAAAAGTTGGGTAGATAAAACACAAGAAAAAAAGTGTCAAAAACATGCAGACCTTAATTTATTAGCTCAATCTGTGTTCTGAGACACTCACTTGGTGGGGTGCAGATTTCATCCACTTCAACCACCTGTTCCGCCACATCCATGCGTGGGCTTGGGCTAACTGCCCAATTAGTCTGGTGAGGCCGGGAGGTCCTCGTAGGTTCGGACTGACGTCTGAGTCTTTTGCCCCCTATGGTAATGGAACACAAAAAGGTACACTTTTAATCACACTGATATTTGAGTGTCAAAATAGGATTATTAAACATTGTTTAAAAGTGTTGTCCAATTATTAGCAGTTTGTTAGAAGATCCTACTTGAAGACAGAATTGAAATGTCTATCTAATGAAACTCCAATACTTAAACCGCCCTTCAACCCTAAATTTGAACTTCAGCTCATTGGATCCCTGCACTAGGGATGAGCCGAACACCCCCGGGTTCGGTTCGAACCAGAACCTTCGAACGGACCGAAAGTTCGCGCGAATTTTCGAACCCTATACGTTATAATGGACGCGAACGTTCGAAATCAAAAGTGCTAATTACAACGGCCAATATGCATGTTAATGTCATAAAACAGGTTTGGGGACCCGGGTCCTGCCCCAGGGGACATATATCAATGCAAAAAGAACTTTTAAAAACTAACGTTTTTTCGGGAGCAGTCATTTTAATGATGCATAAAGTGAAAAAAAAAAAGTGACATTTTCCTTTAAATATGGTACCTGGGGGGTGTCCAAAGTATGCCTGTGAAGTGGCATGTGTTTCCCGTGTTTAGAACTGTCCTTGCACAAAATGACATTTGTAAAGGAAAAAAAGAAGCCATTTAAAACCACTTGCGGCTTTAGGTTTGATCTTAAGTAGAATCTGAACAGGTACATTATGAAGTGTAGCTCCATCCCAAAAAAATATATTTTTAAGCTTTTTGGAGAACATAGGGAGGGGTTATCACCCCTGTAACATTTGCTGTCTTTGCACATCTGTTCAGAACATGTCACCTCACTTTCCGTCCCAATGATAAATGTTTTTGGAAAAGTGGGGTTTTAATTGAAACAAGGATTGGTGATAAAGTATCAGTAGAGAGGAGATACCTTTTTCCCAAATTAAATCTAACAGGATAGAATTTCCCTTCCTAGGGGTAGATTTCCTCTCACTTCCTGTTTTCTCTTTCCATTTGCAAGTAGGAGTCGTTTGTAAGTTGGATGTTTGAAAGTAGGGGCCTGGCGTATATACTCTGCAGAAATTTGCCCTATTAGATGTTGGTGTAGCCACAAGACTGGTGGGCACAGGAATGGGCCCTGCTGTGAGTTAATAGATCAAGATTTGTAATTGCATGCACCTGTTGAACAGGGCAGAAAAATTGGGGGTGGTGGTGGTGGTGGTGGTGGTGGTGGTGGACGGTTTTGCCACAAGACTGTAAGCTCTCACAGTTACTCTTGGTGGGCGCAGGAATGGGCCCTGCTGTGAGTTATTAGATCAAGATTTGTAATTGCAAGCACCTGATGAACAGGGCAGAAAAATTGGGCCTTTGGCGGTGGTGGTGGACGGTGTTGCCACAAGACTGTAGGCCCTCATAGTTACTCTTGGTGGGCGCAGGAATGGGCCCTGCTGTGAACTATTAGATCAAGATTTGTAATTACCCGCCCCTGTTAAACAGGGGCTGAAAAATTGTGCCTTAGGCACTGGTGCTGGTGCCACAACACTGCAACCCCTCACAGAGACTGTACTTGGAGCACAGCAGTCACACGTGTTGCGAAGCATTTTTTTAAAAAATTGTAAGTACACGCCCCTGTTAAACAGGGGCTGAAAAATTGTGCCTTAGGCACTGGTGCTGGTGCCACAACACTGCAACACGGCCCTCACAGAGACTGTACTTGGAGCACAGCAGTCACACGTGTTGCGAAGCATTTTTTTAAAAAATTGTAAGTACACGCCCCTGTTAAACAGGGGCTGAAAAATTGTGCCTTAGGCACTGGTGCTGGTGCCACAACACTGCAACACGGCCCTCACAGAGACTGTACTTGGAGCACAGCAGTCACACGTGTTGCGAAGCATTTTTTTAAAAAATTGTAAGTACACGCCCCTGTTAAACAGGGGCTGAAAAATTGTGCCTTAGGCACTGGTGCTGGTGCCACAACACTGCAACACGGCCCTCACAGAGACTGTACTTGGAGCACAGCAGTCACACGTGTTGCGAAGCATTTTTTTTAAAAATTGTAAGTACACGCCCCTGTTAAACAGGGGCTGAAAAATTGTGCCTTAGGCACTGGTGCTGTGGCATGGATCATTGAGGAGGAGGAAGAGGATAGTCAGTGAACATAAGAGGACAGTCACTCAGCATCAGCATAGGCAGTCTTGAAGGGATGTGACATTAAAAATTATTCGGTTATATCCGCCTCAGGTGCCTGGTAGCTGGTGGTGATCCAAGACTGATTCATTTTGATGAATGTCAGTCGATCAACCGAGGCGGTGGACAGGCGCACCCTATGATCAGTCACAAATCCTCCAGCAGCACTGAATGTGCGTTCGGAAAGAACGCTGGAGGCAGGACAGGCCAGTAGCTCAATTGCATACTGTGCAAGCTCTGGCCAGTGATCCATCCTCAGGACCCAGTAAGCCAGAGGATTTTCGGTGGGAAAGGTGTCCAAGTCTGACCTTGCCCCAAGGTATTCCTGCACCATGTATATCAGACGCTGGCGATGGTTGCTGGAACCGATCATACCTTGGGGCTGCGGACTAAAAAATTGTCTGAACGCATCGGTCAGACGTCCACCTTCCCCACCGCTCCTTCTGCCACTGACCGAAGCCTCAGCAACTCGTCGCCCAGGACCAGGAGTTTGTAGCCTCCCAGTTTCTGGGAACGCGTTGCACAGACCTTTCTGCAAGGCCTCCCTGAGATGTCTCATCCTCTGCTCCCTCTGCGACGGCAAGATAAGGTCCGCAACCTTACCCTTGTACCGCGGATCAAGGAGAGTGGCCAGCCAGTAATGGTCCCTCTCCTTGATCCGAAGAACACGAGGATCCTTCCGCAGGCTTTGCAGGATCAGGGAGGCCATGCAGCGTAGGTTAGCTGAGGCATTCGGTCCGGAGTCTTCTGGGTCACTGAGGATGACATGATCGCCAGCCACCTCCTCCCAGCCACGTACAAGTCCACTGGCTTGTTGGGACTGTACATCATCCCTAAAAGACTGCTGCTGCTGATGCTGAGTGCCAGGCTCCACCTCCATGCTCACACACAATCCTCCTCCTCCTCCTCCTCCTCCTCCTCCTCATCCTCTTCCTGTGTGATGGGTGGGACAGAAGGAACACTGTCCGGATAAAGGGGGCCTTGAGAGGCAAGGAAGTCCTCCTCTTCCTGCCTCTGTTCTGCCTCAAGTGCCCTGTCCATTATCCCACGCAGCGTATGCTCCAACAGGTGGACAAGAGGGACAGTGTCACTGATGCATGCACTGTCACTGCTCACCATCCTCGTGGCCTCCTCAAATGGTGAGAGGACAGTGCATGCATCCCTGATCATGCTCCACTGACGTGGGGAAAAAAACCCAAGCTCCCCTGACCCTGTCCTGGTGCCGTAGTCGCAAAGGTACTCATTGATGGCCCTCTGCTGCGTGTGCAGTCGCTGCAGCATGGCCAACGTTGAGTTCCACCTGGTGGGCATGTCAGATATTAGGCGGTTCTTGGGCAGGTTCAGCTCCTTTTGCAGCTCAGTCAGCCGAGCACTGGCATTATAAGATCGGCGGAAATGCACACAGACTTTCCTGGCCTGCCTCAGGACATCCTGTAAGCCTGGGAACCTGCCCAAGAACCGCTGCACCACCAGGTTGAGGACGTGAGCCATGCAGGGCACATGGGTGAGCTGCCCCTGTCGCAGGGCGGAGAGGAGGTTGGTGCCATTGTCAGAAACGACCATTCCTGGCTTAAGCTGACGTGGCGTCAACCACCTCTCGGCCTGCCCCTGCAGAGCTGCCAGAACCTCTGGCCCAGTGTGGCTCCTGTCCCCCAAACACACCAGCGCAAGCACGGCATGGCATCTTTTTGCCTGCGTACTTGCGTAGCCCCTTGTACGCCTACGGAGCACCGCTGGTTCCAAGGACAGAGCACTGGAGGAAGAAGAAGAGGAGGGGGTGGAGGAGAGAGGTGTGTCACAACCAGTAGCAGTAGTCGCGTTTTGGAGGCGTGGTGGCGGAACAACCTCCAACACTACTGCACCTTGTCCTGCATCCCTCCCAGCTGCCAATAGAGTGACCCAATGGGCCGTGAAAGAAAGGTACCGTCCCTGTCCATGCCTGCTGGACCATGAGTCAGCGGTAATATGCACCTTACCGCTGACCGCCCTGTCCAGCGAGGCATGGACATTGCCCTCCACATGCCGGTAGAGAGACGGAATCGCCTTCCGCGAGAAAAAGTGGCGTTTGGGAACCTGCCACTGAGGAACCGCACATTGAACAAACTCACGGAAGGGGGCCGAGTCTACCAACTGAAAAGGCAGCAGTTGAAGTGCTAGCAATTTAGCAAGGCTAGCATTCAACCGCTGGGCATGTGGATGGCTGGGAGTGTACTTCTTTCTACGGTCCAGCAGCTGGGGCAGGGAAATTTGCCTGCTGCATTCGGACGTCGGTGTACTGCAAGTACTTGGTTGTGACACACCGAATTCTACACCTTCAGTCCTCTCAGAGCAGCTTTCAGAGAGGACTGAAGGTGGAGTGGGGATGGAGATCCCAGCTGAGGAGGAGCAAGGAGAGGTCCGCTTAGTTCTTTGGTGTGGGTCTTTTATGTGTGCCTGCCAACGAGCTGCATGGCAGGTCGCCATATGTCTGGTCATGCTTGTCGTGCCCAAGCGGCTGATGTTTTGGCCACGCGAGATACGCTTGAGACAAATATTGCAAATAGCAGTGGTGCGATCTGCTGCACTCGTCTCAAAAAAGGCCCACACCAAAGAACTTTTCTGATAACGTGCAGAGGCAGCGCCCTGCACAGGCGGAGCTCTGCGGTGTTGTACAGTTGCTGTGCTGGCCTCTACCTGGCCTCCAGGGGGCATCCTGCCTCGTTGGACATGTGACGCCGCATCCTCCTCCTCCTCGTCCTCCTCCTCATCCTCTCTCCCTTGAGGCACCCACGTGGAGTCAGTGACCTCATCATCCCCTCCCTCTTCACCACTAGAGCAAACCTGGCAGTAAGCTGCAGCTGGTGGAACTGTACTGCCAGATTCCTCAAGCTGGGTATCGTCATCCGAGCCTTCGAATCGTTGGGCATCCTCCTGGAGCATGTACCCAACACTGTGCTCAAAGAGTTCGGGGGACTCCTCAGGAGGACATGGTGGGTCTAGGGAAGGGGTGGCTGATGATGCTCTGTCAGTACCCTGAGCCTGGGTGAGAGAGGATGAGGAGGATGAGGAGGGCTTGGTCATCCATTCTACCAAGCCTTCAGCATGATGCGGCTCCACATGTCCAGCTGCCGAAAACAAAGACGCGCGTGTCCCATGGCCACGTGCTGATGACGATGCACGACCACGTCCACGTCCACGGCCACGTCCACTAGAAACAGAGACTGTCTGCCCTGTGTTCTTGGCTCTGCACGCTCTGCCTCCCCTTGGCGGTCTTCCAGCCATTGTAGTCGGTAGTCCTGTGGGTGCTGCTGAGAAGAAAATATAGGAGCTCTGTGTGATGCCACTAACACACTAGAAGTCCTATAGGTGCTTCTGCAAAGAAAATATAGGAGCTCTGTGTGATGCCACTAACACACTAGAAGTCCTGTGGGTGCTGCTGAGAAGAAAATATAGGAGCTCTGTGTGATGCCACTAACACACTAGAAGTCCTATGGGTGCTTCTGCAAAGAAAATATAGGAGCTCTGTGTGATGCCACTAACACACTAGAAGTCCTGTGGGTGCTGCTGAGAAGAATATATAGGAGCTCTGTGTGATGCCACTAACACACTAGAAGTCCTGTGGGTGCTGCTGAGAAGAAAATATAGGAGCTCTGTGTGATGCCACTAACACACTAGAAGTCCTATGGGTGCTTCTGCAAAGAAAATATAGGAGCTCTGTGTGATGCCACTAACACACTAGAAGTCCTGTGGGTGCTGCTGAGAAGAATATATAGGAGCTCTGTGTGATGCCACTAACACACTAGAAGTCCTGTGGGTGCTGCTGAGAAGAAAATATAGGAGCTCTGTGTGATGCCACTAACACACTAGAAGTCCTATGGGTGCTTCTGCAAAGAAAATATAGGAGCTCTGTGTGATGCCACTAACACACTAGAAGTCCTGTGGGTGCTGCTGAGAAGAAAATATAGGAGCTCTGTGTGATGCCACTAACACACTAGAAGTCCTATGGGTGCTTCTGCAAAGAAAATATAGGAGCTCTGTGTGATGCCACTAACACACTAGAAGTCCTATAGGTGCTTCTGCAAAGAAAATATAGGAGCTCTGTGTGATGCCACTAACACACTAGAAGTCCTGTGGGTGCTGCTGAGAAGAAAATATAGGAGCTCTGTGTGATGCCACTAACACACTAGAAGTCCTGTGGGTGCTTCTGCAAAGAAAATAGAGGAGCTCTGTGTGATGCCACTAACACACTAGAAGTCCTATAGGTGCTTCTGCAAAGAAAATATAGGAGCTCTGTGTGATGCCACTAACACACTAGAAGTCCTGTGGGTGCTGCTGAGAAGAATATATAGGAGCTCTGTGTGATGCCACTAACACACTAGAAGTCCTATGGGTGCTTCTGCAAAGAAAATAGAGGAGCTCTGTGTGATGCCACTAACACACTAGAAGTCCTGTGGGTGCTTCTGCAAAGAAAATAGAGGAGCTCTGTGTGATGCCACTAACACACTAGAAGTCCTATAGGTGCTTCTGCAAAGAAAATATAGGAGCTCTGTGTGATGCCACTAACACACTAGAAGTCCTGTGGGTGCTGCTGAGAAGAATATATAGGAGCTCTGTGTGATGCCACTAACACACTAGAAGTCCTATGGGTGCTTCTGCAAAGAAAATAGAGGAGCTCTGTGTGATGCCACTAACACACTAGAAGTCCTGTGGGTGCTTCTGCAAAGAAAATAGAGGAGCTCTGTGTGATGCCACTAACACACTAGAAGTCCTGTGGGTGCTGCTGAGAAGAATATATAGGAGCTCTGTGTGATGCCACTAACACACTAGAAGTCCTATGGGTGCTTCTGCAAAGAAAATAGAGGAGCTCTGTGTGATGCCACTAACACACTAGAAGTCCTGTGGGTGCTTCTGCAAAGAAAATAGAGGAGCTCTGTGTGATGCCACTAACACACTAGAAGTCCTGTGGGTGCTTCTGCAAAGAAAATAGAGGAGCTCTGTGTGATGCCACTAACACACTAGAAGTCCTATGGGTGCTTCTGCAAAGAAAATAGAGGAGCTCTGTGTGATGCCACTAACACACTAGAAGTCCTGTGGGTGCTTCTGCAAAGAAAATAGAGGAGCTCTGTGTGATGCCACTAACACACTAGAAGTCCTGTGGGTGCTTCTGCAAAGAAAATAGAGGAGCTCTGTGTGATGCCACTAACACACTAGAAGTCCTGTGGGTGCTTCTGCAAAGAAAATAGAGGAGCTCTGTGTGATGCCACTAACACACTAGAAGTCCTGTGGGTGCTGCTGAGAAGAATATATAGGAGCTCTGTGTGATGCCACTAACACACTAGAAGTCCTGTGGGTGCTTATGCAAAGAAAATAGAGGAGCTCTGTGTGATGGGACTAACACACTTCAAGTCCTATAGGTGCTTCTGGGAAGAAAATATTGCTCTGTGTGTGTAATGGGACTAACACACTTCAAGTCCTATAGGTGCTTCTGGGAAGAAAATATAGCTCTGTGTGTGTAATGGGACTAACACACTTCAAGTCCTATAGGTGCCTCTGGGAAGAAAATATAGCTCTGTGTGTGTAATGGGACTAACACACTTCAAGTCCTATAGGTGCTTCTGGGAAGAAAATATAGCTCTGTGTGTGTAATGGGACTAACACACTTCAAGTCCTATAGGTGCTTCTGGGAACAAAATATAGCTCTGTGTGTGTAATGGGACTAACACACTTCAAGTCCTATAGGTGCCTCTGGGAACAAAATATAGGAGCTCTGCCTGCCTGCCACGAACACACTACAAGTCCTATAGGTGCTTCTGGTAACAAAATATAGGAGCTCTGCCTGCCTGCCACTAACACACTACAAGTCCTATAGGTGCTTCTGGGAAGAAAATATAGCTCTGTGTGTGTAATGGGACTAACACACTTCAAGTCCTATAAGTGCTTCTGGGAACAAAATATAGGAGCTCTGCCTGCCTGCCACGAACACACTACAAGTCCTATAGGTGCTTCTGGGAAGAAAATATAGCTCTGTGTGTGTAATGGGACTAACACACTTCAAGTCCTATAGGTGCTTCTGGGAACAAAGTATAGCTCTTTGTGTGTAATGGGACTAACACACTTCAAGTCCTATAGGTGCTTCTGGGAAGAAAATATAGCTCTGTGTGTGTGATGGGACTAACACACTTCAAGTCCTATAGGTGCTTCTGGGAACAAAATATAGCTCTGTGTGTGTAATGGGACTAACACACTTCAAGTCCTATAGGTGCTTCTGGGAACAAAATATAGCTCTGTGTGTGTGATGGGACTAACACACTTCAAGTCCTATAGGTGCTTCTGGGAAGAAAATATAGCTCTGTGTGTGTAATGGGACTAACACACTTCAAGTCCTATAGGTGCTTCTGGGAAGAAAATATAGCTCTGTGTGTGTAATGGGACTAACACACTTCAAGTCCTATAGGTGCTTCTGGGAAGAAAATATAGCTCTGTGTGTGTGATGGGACTAACACACTTCAAGTCCTATAGGTGCTTCTGGGAAGAAAATATAGCTCTGTGTGTGTAATGGGACTAACACACTTCAAGTCCTATAGGTGCTTCTGGGAAGAAAATATAGCTCTGTGTGTGTAATGGGACTAACACACTTCAAGTCCTATAGGTGCTTCTGGGAACAAAATATAGCTCTGTGTGTGTAATGGGACTAACACACTTCAAGTCCTATAGGTGCTTCTGGGAAGAAAATATAGCTCTGTGTGTGTAATGGGACTAACACACTTCAAGTCCTATAGGTGCTTCTGGGAACAAAGTATAGCTCTTTGTGTGTAATGGGACTAACACACTTCAAGTCCTATAGGTGCTTCTGGGAAGAAAATATAGCTCTGTGTGTGTGATGGGACTAACACACTTCAAGTCCTATAGGTGCTTCTGGGAACAAAATATAGCTCTGTGTGTGTAATGGGACTAACACACTTCAAGTCCTATAGGTGCTTCTGGGAAGAAAATATAGCTCTGTGTGTGTGATGGGACTAACACACTTCAAGTCCTATAGGTGCTTCTGGGAAGAAAATATAGCTCTGTGTGTGTAATGGGACTAACACACTTCAAGTCCTATAGGTGCTTCTGGGAAGAAAATATAGCTCTGTGTGTGTAATGGGACTAACACACTTCAAGTCCTATAGGTGCTTCTGGGAAGAAAATATAGCTCTGTGTGTGTAATGGGACTAACACACTTCAAGTCCTATAGGTGCTTCTGGGAAGAAAATATAGCTCTGTGTGTGTAATGGGACTAACACACTTCAAGTCCTATAGGTGCTTCTGGGAACAAAGTATAGCTCTTTGTGTGTAATGGGACTAACACACTTCAAGTCCTATAGGTGCTTCTGGGAAGAAAATATAGCTCTGTGTGTGTGATGGGACTAACACACTTCAAGTCCTATAGGTGCTTCTGGGAACAAAATATAGCTCTGTGTGTGTAATGGGACTAACACACTTCAAGTCCTATAGGTGCTTCTGGGAAGAAAATATAGCTCTGTGTGTGTGATGGGACTAACACACTTCAAGTCCTATAGGTGCTTCTGGGAAGAAAATATAGCTCTGTGTGTGTAATGGGACTAACACACTTCAAGTCCTATAGGTGCTTCTGGGAAGAAAATATAGCTCTGTGTGTGTAATGGGACTAACACACTTCAAGTCCTATAGGTGCTTCTGGGAAGAAAATATAGCTCTGTGTGTGTAATGGGACTAACACACTTCAAGTCCTATAGGTGCTTCTGGGAAGAAAATATAGCTCTGTGTGTGTAATGGGACTAACACACTTCAAGTCCTATAGGTGCTTCTGGGAAGAAAATATAGCTCTGTGTGTGTGATGGGACTAACACACTTCAAGTCCTATAGGTGCTTCTGGGAACAAAATATAGCTCTGTGTGTGTAATGGGACTAACACACTTCAAGTCCTATAGGTGCTTCTGGGAACAAAATATAGCTCTGTGTGTGTGATGGGACTAACACACTTCAAGTCCTATAGGTGCTTCTGGGAAGAAAATATAGCTCTGTGTGTGTAATGGGACTAACACACTTCAAGTCCTATAGGTGCTTCTGGGAAGAAAATATAGCTCTGTGTGTGTAATGGGACTAACACACTTCAAGTCCTATAGGTGCTTCTGGGAAGAAAATATAGCTCTGTGTGTGTAATGGGACTAACACACTTCAAGTCCTATAGGTGCTTCTGGGAAGAAAATATAGCTCTGTGTGTGTAATGGGACTAACACACTTCAAGTCCTATAGGTGCTTCTGGGAAGAAAATATAGCTCTGTGTGTGTGATGGGACTAACACACTTCAAGTCCTATAGGTGCTTCTGGGAAGAAAATATTGCTCTGTGTGTGTAATGGGACTAACACACTTCAAGTCCTATAGGTGCTTCTGGGAAGAAAATATAGCTCTGTGTGTGTAATGGGACTAACACACTTCAAGTCCTATAGGTGCTTCTGGGAAGAAAATATAGCTCTGTGTGTGTAATGGGACTAACACACTTCAAGTCCTATAGGTGCTTCTGGGAAGAAAATATAGCTCTGTGTGTGTAATGGGACTAACACACTTCAAGTCCTATAGGTGCTTCTGGGAAGAAAAATATAGCTCTGTGTGTGTAATGGGACTAACACACTTCAAGTCCTATAGGTGCTTCTGGGAAGAAAATATAGCTCTGTGTGTGTAATGGGACTAACACACTTCAAGTCCTATAGGTGCTTCTGGGAAGAAAATATAGCTCTGTGTGTGTAATGGGACTAACACACTTCAAGTCCTATAGGTGCTTCTGGGAAGAAAATATAGCTCTGTGTGTGTAATGGGACTAACACACTTCAAGTCCTATAGGTGCTTCTGGGAACAAAGTATAGCTCTTTGTGTGTAATGGGACTAACACACTTCAAGTCCTATAGGTGCTTCTGGGAAGAAAATATAGCTCTGTGTGTGTGATGGGACTAACACACTTCAAGTCCTATAGGTGCTTCTGGGAACAAAATATAGGAGCTCTGCCTGCCTGCCACGAACACACTACAAGTCCTATAGGTGCTTCTGGTAACAAAATATAGGAGCTCTGCCTGCCTGCCACTAACACACTACAAGTCCTATAGGTGCTTCTGGTAACAAAATATAGGAGCTCTGCCTGCCTGTCACTAACACACTACAAGTCCTATAGGTGCTTCTGGTAACAAAATATAGGAGCTCTGCCTGCCTGCCACTAACACACTACAAGTCCTATAGGTGCTTCTGGTAACAAAATATAGGAGCTCTGCCTGCCTGTCACTAACACACTACAAGTCCTATAGGTGCTTCTGGTAACAAAATATAGGAGCTCTGCCTGCCTGCCACTAACACACTACAAGTCCTATAGGTGCTTCTGGTAACAAAATATAGGAGCTCTGCCTGCCTGCCACGAACACACTACAAGTCCTATAGGTGCTTCTGGTAACAAAATATAGGAGCTCTGCCTGCCTGCCACGAGCACACTACAAGCCCCTCTTTGTCAATCAATCTTTGTAACTGAATCTATCTAACTCAATCTCTGCAAGTGAATCTCTCTCTCTATCTATCTAAATGCAGCAGAGTGTCACAGGAACAGCCTGCTCAATCTGCGCCGGAACAGCATGTGACCGGCGCAGACGGCGTGGCGGCGTTTTATAGGGGGGGGCGTGTACTACAGCCCCTGAGCTGTAATTGGCTACAGGCGTCCTGCCTGTAGCCAATTATGGCTCTTCGAGTTTCCGGGGCTGTGATTGGCCAAGCATGCGGGGTCACAGTGCATGCTTGGCCAATCATCAGCCAGCAATGCACTGCGTCGGCCGCGCCGGCCGCAATGCATTGCGGGGCCGCTCGCATCACACGAACGTGATGCGAGCGGCCAAAATAGTTCTGGGCTCGCCGAGCGAGCGAACGCCCGGTGCTCGATGCGAACGTGGGTTCGCATCGAGCACCGGGCCCATCCTTACCCTGCACCCCTGTGGTGTCTTATTTGGAACCTTTTAGGGGGGAGGGGTTGCAGATACCTGTGTAAGGCAGGTATTTGCACACACATCCGACCCTAGACTCCCACAGAAGTATACGCCACATCCCGTCCCACCGTGCTGTCTGCTGGGACACACAGGGGTCCCCGAGCTCGCGCGGACCAGTCCTATTGCATTGCGCAACTGGCGCATGCCCAATAGTGACCCGGGAAGTGAAGCCGCAAACATTAATTTCATGATTGCAAGATCAGAGATTGTAGCTGCACCATCCAAGGGACAGGTGAGTGTACTTCTTTGAAAAGTCACCACCTACAGTATTTGTAGATGATGAGCATTTTTCGGGAATTGTGAGCATGACACCCTGCTTAACATATTTATCCCCCCCCCCCAAAACAGCTTCTGGAGTCCCTGTGTAAGTTACCCCTAAAACCCTGACTACAGCAGTAATTGTATAGATAGTGACAATAATAAACAACCTTACAACTCCAACAACCCAAAGCCAGGTAAACTCAATAAACGTTATGAAGACAAACTGAACTTTCATCACATCTGCGCAAGTTTCACGTACGAATGCTAATAACATATGCGCAAGTTTCACGTACGAATGCTAATAACATATGCGCAAGTTTCACGTACGAATGCTAATAACATCTGCGCAAGTTTCACGTACGAGTGCTAATAACATCTGCGCAAGTTTCACGTACGAATGCTAATAACATCTGCGCAAGTTTCACGTACGAGTGCTAATAACATCTGCGCAAGTTTCACGTACGAATGCTAATAACATATGCGCAAGTTTCACGTACGAATGCTAATAACATCTGCGCAAGTTTCACGTACGAGTGCTAATAACATCTGCGCAAGTTTCACGTACGAATGCTAATAACATCTGCGCAAGTTTCACGTACGAATGCTAATAACATATGCGCAAGTTTCACGTACGAATGCTAATAACATCTGCGCAAGTTTCACGTACGAGTGCTAATAACATCTGCGCAAGTTTCACGTACGAGTGCTAATAACATCTGCGCAAGTTTCACGTACGAGTGCTAATAACATCTGCGCAAGTTTCACGTACGAATGCTAATAACATCTGCGCAAGTTTCACGTACGAGTGCTAATAACATCTGCGCAAGTTTCACGTACGAATGCTAATAACATCTGCGCAAGTTTCACGTACGAATGCTAATAACATCTGCGCAAGTTTCACGTACGAATGCTAATAACATCTGCGCAAGATTAGACATATCAAGTATAACCATAGTAGCGCACGTGCTTGACTTACTTTTTTTGATGGCTTTTCGAATTCTCCTGTACTGATCGTGCTCCCTGGATTTGATGTCGGACCATCGCTTGCGCAGTTGATCCTTGCCCCTTCGTACGCCGAATTTCTGCTCCAGGGTGCTGACGATTGTAGTGAGAATCTTGTCCTTGCGCAAGTTGGGTCGAGGGTAGGGGCCATTTTCCCCGTCGTAATCTTCCCTTTGGAGGATGTCCACCATCTCCACCATCTCTTCAAAGGCCATATTGGTGGCCTTATATCTGCTGCTGGATGCAGATGTGTTCGCTTCTTGGCTTTCCTCCGCGCTACTGGCTGAGAATGTGTCCGCCATCTTCATGAATTTATTCACCCACAATGCAACGAGGGGAAGCGGGGCGGGGAATACTCGTCAGGAGGAACGTCATGGGCGGGCGACGCGGAGGACGCAGGCGGACTTCGACGCGTGCGCAGTGTATATAAGGCTGTTTGAGGGCCCCACGTGTTCCCGAACGGAAGTAGCGAGCGCTGTGTACGAAGGTAAGTGTTTTCTAGGATGCATTACTGTGGTTTACTGGGTTTTGGGCCTGCATTTTTTAAGGATATGTGTGTGTTGCTGCCTGTGTGTAGGGGTTGCTGCCTGTGTGGGTGTGTTGCTGCCTGTGTGTAGGGGTTGCTGCCTGTGTGGGTGTGTTGCTGCCTGTGTGTAGGGGTTGCTGCCTGTGTGGGTGTGTTGCTGCCTGTGTGTGGGTGTGTTGTGTAATGTTTGGTTTGAAAAACTGGATGTGCGTTTTTAGTAACATTTGTGTTTTTGGTCTTTTGTATTGCCATTACTAACAAAACAGAAACAAACATGTCATCAGCCCAGTTTAATCCATTCAAGGACCAGCAGTTCATGTCCGAATTCATTGCGCTGTACAGAAAAAATACCAACCTGTGGCAGCTCAAGAACCCTTTATATGGCAATAGGGATGTCCGGAAGGCAAGACTGGGGCCACTTGTGGATTTTGTGAAGACTCAAGTCCCCAACGCAGACACCAAGTTTGTTGAAGCCAGAATTTCAAGTTTAAGGCACATGTACAAGCGGGAGCGCAAGAAGATTGAGGAATCAGTCAGATCAGGAGCAGCAGCAGAGATGGTTTATGTACCGAAGCTGTGGTACTACAACCAACTGGCTTTTCTAGGTGACCAGATGGAACCCAGGCAATCACTGTCCACTCTTCCCTCCACCCTTCCCTCCACTCTTCCCTCCACTCTTCCCTCCACCCCAGCTGAGGCTTCCACGGAAGGAGAAGACCCCTCCACCTTGGAGCAGGCTGATGCGCCCAGCTGGAGCCAGGTATATATTTAGTAGCCTAAATTGTGATTGTGTGAATATTAATGCTGTAAACGTTAAAATGTGAAACAATTAACACCCTGAACTCTGAATAGTGAAAAAAGCTGCCAAAAATTGCGCAAACTTCGAAAAAGTGTGGGTGCAACATATCGATACATATATAGTGTATACATACATCCAGTAGTGGCAAAAAATGCCTTATACAACATTGGTGATCTGCTTGGAAAATGCAGGGGTCCAAATGATAGCCTTTATGATCTTTTTAAAAATGTATCTGCTCCTTCATAAGTTTACAATTGGATGATTGAGGAGGCCATAAACCAAAAAACAGGTGTTTGATTTTTGTTTTTATTTGCACACAGGATGAGCTGACCCAGGATGATGCCGGGACAAGTGGTATGGAGGAGGAGGACATGACCAGCGAGAGCCAGGAGGTGGCTGGGCCCAGCACGAGCCAGAGTGACAGCCAGACTGTCTTAAGAAGTCTACCTCCACCCCTGCCCTTACCCCCAAGAAGGCCCAGGAGGATGACCATTGTTGAGGAGGAATCACTCCAACTTATTAGGAAGGCGAGTGCGATTCTCGACAAACCCCCCATTCCAGAAGAGGCCTATGCCACCTACTTGGCCAGCAGGTTGCTGGAAATGGAGAAGGGCCAACGGCACCTGTGTGAGGGCCTCATTTTTGAGGCTATTAAGGGGGGTTTGAGGGGTCAATTACGAGAATCCACCCGCCTGACACATGAAGGCCCGACACCAACTTCTCCTCCTCCTCCTCCTCCTCCTCTTCCTTCTTCTCCTCCTCCTCCTCCTCCTCCTCCTCCTACCACAAGTCAGCCTCCAAGGAAGCGTGCAGGGAAGACTGCAGGGAAGAGTGCAGGGCAGCGTGGTGGGAAGAGTCGGAAGTGATTGCCTGGCTTCAGTCTGGTCTCACAGAAGACACAGGCTGTTGTAGTGCCACAGCTTGGGGACATAGATGTCATCTGCTGCTGTTCCTGGTCTGTCTGATTCCTGGTCAATCTTCTTGTGCTCCCTATATTGGATGAAATGTGCCCAAGCTTAATTTTTGGCTTCACAAACTTGATGTCTGCCGTTGGGGCAAAAAGTCTTCTCAAAATCGCAAAGTGGCTCCAGTGTTGCCTTCCTATTTTGTTTTGCCTTGTTTGTTTAAACCAGAATAAATGGTAATTTAATTTTCAGAAAATAATGATATACGTGCTTGTTATTCAAAAACATAGTTTCTTTAGGAGTAGGCAGGTACATGTCTAAACATTCATTTGACAATACAAGTGTAAAGTGCAACTTCAATGGAACTGCAAGTGCAGTCGCTGGAAAGGTGAGGGTTAAGATCTGAATTAAGGGCAAGCTCTGCTGACTCCACAATTGTATCATGTGTAATAACAAATCCTTTTGATAACCAACAAATAATAAAATATATCTAAATAGAGATATATGTACATATATATATATATATATATATATATATATATATATATATATATATATATATATATATATATATATATATATATATACACGTATATATCTATATATATATATATATATATATATATATATATATATATATATACACGTATATATCTATATATCTATATATATATATATATGTATATATAGATATATCTTTTTTTGGGTTTATTGAGAAATATAGATATATTTTTCATTTGGTGATTTGGATATATATATCTATATCTATATCTATATCTATATCTATATCTATATATATATATATATATATATATATATATATAGAGAGAGAGATATAGATAAATATATATATATATATATATATACAAATATATAACTTCACTAAAGAATGCTGAATAAAAAACGTTCGGGAGTACTCTGCGTGAATATACAAGCAGCAAGGCAAAATCATTCTTCAAGTACGATAACATACAAATCCCGCTGTCAGAAGAAAAAAAAAAAAAAATCTGCAGCGTGACGATTGTGCGACCTTCAAAACGAAGGCTAGTTTTACCAGACCGAGCGAGTCCGTGACATACTAGCTACTGAGCATGCGTCCTTTTTGGTACGCCGGACCATACTACACACGGCTGGATTATCCGCTGGACTGCCAAGTCCAGCGGATAATTTGAAAACAAAACTTCAAACTTTAGTCCGCCGTACTTTGGCCAAAAAAAGTCCGCCGGCGCCCACACACGAGGGGATTATCCGCTGGACTTCGGTCCAGCGGATAATCCCGCGGGATAGTCCCTTCGTGTGTACGCGGCATTAGTCCGACGGACAAACCGACGAACACTGTCCGATGGTGCATACACACGGTCTGATTTTTCAACAACCTTGTCCGATCGGACCAAATTGTTGAAAAAGTCCGACCGTGTGTATGGGGCTTAACACATGAATATGCTTTGATCGAAAACCATTCCATTGTAGCTCTGGCTGTATATTTAGGGTCGTTGTCCTGCTGGAAGGTGAGCCTCCGCCCCAGTCTCAAGTCTTTTGCCGACTCTAACAGGTTTTCTTCTAAGATTGTCCTGTATTTGGCTCCATCCAACTTCCCATCAACTCTGATCAGTTTCCCTGTCCCTGCTGAGGAAAAGCATCCCACACAACATGATGCTGACACCAACATGTTTCACAGTGGGGATGGTGTGTTCAGGGTGATGTGCAGTGTTAGTTTTCCGCCACACATAGCGTTTTGCTTTTAGGCCAAACAGTTATGCCGCGTACACACGGTCGTTATTCTCGTCGGAAAAAGCTCTGATGATTTTCCCGTCGGAATTCCATCGGAATTTCGCTCAAACTGTCTTGCCTACACATGGTCACACCAAATTCCGATGGTCAATAACACCGCGGCATACAACATGTTCAACGGCACTATAAAAGGGAAGTTTAATGCTTCCGAGCATGTGTCGAATTGTTTCCGAGCATGCGTCGGAATTGTGTGTGTCGGAATTGCATACACACTATCGGAAAATCCGATAGAATGGTTTTCCGTCGGAAAAATTAAGAACAGGTTCTCAATCCAAAGTCTGTCGGAAATTCCGACAGAAAAAGACCGATGGGCATACACACGGTGGAAAATTCAGATGAAAAGCTCCCATCGGACTGTTTCCATCGGAAATTCCGCCTGTGTGTACGCGGCATTACATTTTGGTCTCATCTGACCAGTGCACCTTCTTCCACATGTTTGCTGTGTCCCCCACATGGCTTCTCACAAACTGCAAACAGGACTTTGTATGGCTTTCTTTCAACAATGTCTTTCTTCTTGCCACTCTTCCATAAAGGTCAGATTTGTGGAGAACACGACTAATAGTTGTCCTGTGGACAGATTCTCCCACCTGAGCTGTGGATCTCTGAAGCTCCTCCAGAGTTACCGTGGACCTCTTGGCTCTTCTCTGATGAATGCTCTCCTTGCCCGGCCGGTCAGTTTAGGTGGACGGCCATGTCTTGGTAGGTTTGCAGTTGTGCCATACTCTTTCCATTTTCGGATGAAGGATTGAACAGAGCTCCGTGAGATGTTCAAATTTTTTTATAACCTTACCCTTCTTTAAACTTTATCCCTGACCTGTCTGGTGAGTTCCTTGGCCTTCATGGTGCTGTTTGTTCACTAAAGTTCTCTAACAAACCTATGAGGGCTTCACAGAACAGCTGTATTTACTGAGATTAAATTAAACACAGGTGGATTCTATTTACTAATTAGATGACTTCTGAAGGCAATTGGTTCCACTAGATTTAGGGGTATCAGAGTAAAGGGGGCTGAATACATATGCACGCCACACTTTTCACATATTTATTTAGAAAAAATTTGGAAATACATTTATCATTTTCCTTCCACTTTACAATTATGAGCCACTTTGTGTTGGTCTGCCACATAAAATCCCAATAAAATACATTTACGTTTTTGGTTGTAACATGACAAAATGTGGAAAATTTTAGTTTTTTTTTAAGGGGTGTGAATACTTTTTCAAGGCACTGTATATGAAATTACAGATCTGATCGAAAGAGAATTTATTTTAATACTAAGGAAAGGTATTTCTAAGTACCAGAGAAAGAAGAGATGATACTGAGGAAGAGATGCAGAATCACCTTTTCGTGTAACATACTATGGCAACAAACTCTCTGTGTCTTGGTTTCTCCTCCAGAATGAAGACTTTGGTGGCTTTGCTTTTCCTGGGGTTGTTGGGTCTGGCTTGGTGCTGCATCCGTCCACCTTCAGGTAAGAATAATATAAAGGTAAAAAAGTACCTAAAAATGACTTTGGTGCACTAGATGAGGAGGAGAGTTCTGAATACACTCTTATGGCAGCAGTTAGGTCATCAAAAGAACTCCTTCAGGTATTTTACAGAGATATGCAATAAAGGTATAAAACAACACTCACCTAAAAACTAGACCAATTCCAAAGTTTTTATACAGCCTATTCCTGTCTCTTATTCTTAGTAAATATAGCCATATAAAAATGTAAAAACACCCAATGGAAGTGGCTGACTTTTTAACCGCTTCAATACCACGCCATAGTCATATGACGCCCACAAGGTGGATCTACCATCCTGGGTGGGCATCATATGACGTCCTCGCATTCCCGGCCGCCTGGGGGGCGCACCCGCGGCATCGCTCGGGACCCGGTGCGAGTGCCCGGCGGCCGCGATGTCCGTCGGGCACCTGTGATTGCCCGTTAAAACAACGGGACCGGGCGGGACCATGGAGCTGTGTGTGTAAACACACAGCTCCACGTCCTGTCAGCGAGGAGGAGACCGATCATGTGATCCCAGTACGGAGGAACACATGATCGGTCTCCTCCCCTTGAGTCCCCTCCCCCCACAGTTAGAATCACTTCTATTAGGGAACACATTAACCCCTGCAGCGCCCCCTAGTGTTAACCCCTTCCCTGCCAGTCACATTTACACAGTAATCATTGCAATTTTATAGCAACGATCGCTGTGTAAATGTGAATGGTTCCAAAAATGTGTCAAAAGTGTCCGAAGTGTCCGCCGCAATGTCGCAGTCACGAAAAAATATCGCAGATCGCCGCCATTACTAGTGAAAAAAAAAAAAAAAAAAAAAAAAATTCAATAAATCTATCCCCTATTTTGTAGACGCTATAACTTCTGCGCAAACCGATCACTATACGCTTATTGCGATTTTTTTAACCAAAAATATGTAGAAGAATACGAATCGGCCTAAACTGAGGAAAAAAATAGTTTTTTTTAAAAAAAAATGGGATATTTATTATAGCAAAAAGTAAAAAATATTGTGTTTTTTTTCAAAATTGTCGCTCTTCTTTTGTTTATAGCGCAAAAAATAAAAACCGCAGGGGCGATCAAATACCACCAAAAGAAAGCTCTATTTATGGGAAAAAAAGGACTTCAATTTTGTTTGGGTGTAACGTCGCACAACCGCGGAATTGTCAGTTAAAGCGGCGCAGTGCCGAATCGCAAAAAGTGCTCTGGTAAGGAAGGGTGTTTAAAAGGCCTGTATTGAAGTGGCTAAACATTTGAACAGGCAATCATTGGATCTTGATTGAAATAGTGTGTGTGGAGGTGCAGCATGGTAAACACTCAGAGTCCAGTTGCAGAAAACAGAATTGTACTGAAATTTAAGTTCAGCAATACCCAACATGCCCAGCCAGAAGGCAACCCAACTGGCAGCGCTCACAGAATGAAACAGTGAAGAGTAATAGCGGAAGGGTGGAATGTGACCAGGCCGGTCCATATCCAAGTGGGGAGGATTTCAAGAAGGATGGCATGTCCCTGCCCTTCCCCTACTCATCTGGAACCTCTCCCTGATGGTTATTAATGTCCCTGACAGATGGATGACCTGTCCCTACTCTAGTAACATATGAAATGCACACCAAACCCAGGAGCCAGGGTCTTGAATAGACTCTTACTGGCCCAAGATGTCCACCAATGCCATATGGGATGCCAGCATCCAATCAGATGCCACCTCTCTGTGACTAAGGAGACCATAGGGGAACTAGTTTCCTTTCAACTTTCTCCTCCACTTGCATTGGTGCTGCGGATGACTACAAGTGCCCACAGAAAAAGGGGACATGCTGGAAAAACCGACAACATAAAAATTTATTTTCATGATCCATATTTTTCATTTGGTTAAAATAAGTATACTCCTAAATTTACCTGGAAGCTGATTTTGCACTCTCCAGATATAGTAAATCAATCCCACCTTCTCAGTTAAATTATTGACAACATTGCAGTTTGCAGTTCTTTGTTTGGTGAAGGCCCCGTTAGAACAATGGAAATACAGTGGTGTGAAAAAGTGTTTGCCCCCTTCCTCATTTCCTGTTCCTTTGCATGTTTGTCACACTTAAGTGTTTCGGAACATCAAACCAATTTAAACAATAGTCAAGGACAACACAAGTAAACACAAAATGCAATTTGTAAATGAAGGTGTTTATTATTAAAGGTGAAAAAAAATCCAAACCATCATGGCCCTGTGTGAAAAAGTGATTGCCCCCTAAACCTAATAACTGGTTGGGCCACCCTTAGCAGCAACAACTGCAACCAAGCGTTTGCGATAACTTGCAATGAGGCTTTTACAGCGTCCTGGAGGAATTTTGGCCC
>CM053029.1:370547718-370580619 GCA_028564925.1 Lithobates sylvaticus
TAAGCAAAACAGCTTATATGTATGCATTTTATGTGTGTGTTTGTCTTGAGTCCAGTTTTAATAGGAATGCTTAGAAAAACAACTTATTTTTTCTTTGGATCCTTTTTTTTTTCAATAGCATGAGTGTTGCTCGCTATCATAATGGTGCATTGGGATGCTGCAATGAACTCCATCGTGGTTTGGATGTTTCTGTAACAGTAACACAGCTCTGCCACACAGAACAGCCCTGTATGGCAGAGGAGGATCTCTGATTTGTTTTTGCCACAGTTAGGTAAAACTAATGCCGTGCACACACGACTGGACTTTCCGTCAGAATAAACGCTGACGGTCTTCCCGACAAAGTTCTGATGGAGTTCCGAATGAACGGACTTGCCCACACACGATCGGACAAAAGTCTGTTTGTTTCAAACGCAATGACGTACGACGGGACTAGAAAAGGAAGTTCAATAGCCAGTAGACAATAGCTACACTTGCGTCATATTTGGTTCGTCGGACCAGCATACAGACGAACGGTTTTCCCGATAGAAATTGATTGCTTCGGAAAGATTTAAAGTATGTTCTATTTCTAGGTCCGTCTGAATTTATTTTAGAAAAACGATCGGATCATCCCACACACGATCGTAATATCCGATGGAATGATTCCACCGGACCTTTTCTGCCAGAAAGTCCGGTCGTGTGTACGAGGCATAACAGATCTTGCCCTTACGCCAGCCTGTGAGTGGACAGTGGATTAAAAATCATCTAACTAATGAGTTAATTTTTCCATCAATCTTCTCTATCCTATAAGCATGCTCCTTGCACCGTGACACAACTGACTGGCTCCTTGTGCTGCTTTTCCCTCTCCCAGTATGAGGTCTGCTCTACAGGGACAGCAAGAGGCTGACTCCAAAATAAATTTGTGAAGTTAGTTTGCTTGTGTTTAGAAAAATACCTTCAAGGATGTATTATTGAATATATCGCTACATTAATATAAGCAAAATAGCTTATATACCATATGTATTTTGTTTGTGTATTTGGCTGTTTTTCTGCAGTCCAGTTTAAATAGATTGGAAAAACTAGTTAGTTTTTCTTTGGATAAATAAATAAATAAAAGATTAACCCTAAGTCCATGATCTTTTTTTTTTTTTTTTGATATAGCGCACCACAATGCACAGCATGTGAGTGCGTTTGCTCGCTATCATAATTAGGGATGAGCCGAACACCCCCCCGTTCGGCTCGCACCAGAACCCGCGAACGGACCTAAAGTCCGTGCGAGCTTTAGAACCCTATTAGTTATAATGGATGCGAACGTTCGAAATTAAAAGTGCTCATTTTAAAGGCTAATATGCATGTTAATGTCATAAAAAGTGTTTGGGGACCTGGGTCCTGCCCCAGGGGACATGTATCAATGCAAAAAATTTTTTTAAAAACGGCCGTTTTTTCAGGAGCAGTGATTTTAATAATGCTTAAATTGAAACAATAAAAGTGTAATATTCCTTTAAATTTCGTACCTGGGGGGTGTCTATAGGTAGCCTGTAAAGGGGCGCATGTTTCCTGTGTTTAGAACTGTCTCTGCGCAAAGTGTCATTTTTGAAAGTAAAAAAGCTATTTAAAATCACTCGCGGCTAATGTTAATTCACGGCTCCCGTAACACAGAGAACAGTGATTCATTGAAACTCATTCATAAAAAAAAGTCATTGATAAAAAAAAAAAAAATGAAAAAAAAAAAAGCGTAGGGGTCCCCCCAAATTCAATAACCAGGCCCTTCAGGTCTGGGATGGATATTAAGGGGGATCCCAGCCAAAAAAAAAAAAAAAAAAAATGGCGTAGGGTCCCCCTCAAAATCCATACCAGACCCTTGAGGTCTGGTATGGATTTTAAGGGGAACCCTAGCCAAAAAAAATGGCGTGGGGTCCCCCTCAAAATCCATACCAGACCCTTATCCGAGCACGCAACCTGGCAGGCCGCAGGAAAAGAGGGGGGGACGAGAGCGCCCCCCCCTCTCGCCTGAACCGTACCAGGCCACATGCCCTCAACATTGGGAGGATGCTTTGGGGGTCTAAGACCCCTAAAGCACCTTGTCCCCATGTTGATTAGGACAAGGGCCTCTTCCCCACAACCCTGGCCGGTGGTTGTGGGGGTCTGCGGGCGGGGGGCTTATCGGAATCTGGAAGCCCCCTTTAACAAGGGGACCCCCAGATCCCGGCCCCCCCCCTGTGTGAAATGGTAAGGGGGTACAAAAGTACCCCTACCATTTCACCAAAAAAGTGGCAAAAATGGTGTCGGTGTCTTCTTGGGCCGCTCCGCGCAATGGGAGGCTCCCGCTGTGTGAGGCTCCGCTCCATCTGACAGGTCTTTTAAAACGGAGGGCACCTGGTGACCCCGCCCCCCTCTGACGTCATGGGGAAAGCCATCATGGAATTCCCCATGACGTCCCTGTGCGTCAGAGGGGGCGGGGTCACCAGGTGCCCTCCATTATAAAAGACCTGTCAGACGGAGCGGAGCCTCACACAGCGGGAGCCTCCCATTGCGCGGAGCGGCCCAAGAAGAGACAGAGACACCGACGCCGACGGAAGAAGATGCCGGACGAGAAGGACGAGAAGACCAGCGCAAGAAGAAGCGGATCGGAGGAAGAAGAAAATGGAAGAAGAAGATGGAAGAAGATGAAGGAAGGAGAAGATGAAGAATCCGAAGGATGAAGAAAGAAGAAAGAAGATTTTAATAAAGGAATTGTCAAAGACTGTCTCCTGTCATTTTTACCATTTTTGCCACTTTTTTGGTGAAATGGTAGGGGTACTTTTGTACCCCCTTACCATTTCACACAGGGGGGGGGCGGGATCTGGGGGTCCCCTTGTTAAAGGGGGCTTCCAGATTCCGATAAGCCCCCCGCCCGCAGACCCCCACACAACCACCGGCCAGGGTTGTGGGGAAGAGGCCCTTGTCCTAATCAACATGGGGACAAGGTGCTTTAGGGGTCTTAGACCCCCAAAGCATCCTCCCAATGTTGAGGGCATGTGGCCTGGTACGGTTCAGGCGAGAGGGGGGGCCGCTCTCGTCCCCCCCTCTTTTCCTGCGGCCTGCCAGGTTGCGTGCTCGGATAAGGGTCTGGTATGGATTTTGAGGGGGACCCCACGCCATTTTTTTTGGCTAGGGTTCCCCTTAAAATCCATACCAGACCTCAAGGGTCTGGTATGGATTTTTGAGGGGGACCCTACGCCATTTTTTTTTTTTGGCTGGGATCCCCCTTAATATCCATCCCAGACCTGAAGGGCCTGGTTATTGAATTTGGGGGGACCCCTACGCTTTTTTTTTTGTTTTTTTTATTAATGAATGACAGCTCTCTGTGTTACAGGAGCCATCAATTCATTAGCCGCGAGTGATTTAAATAGCTTTCTTCCTGCAAAAATGACACTTTTTTGCAGGGAAAGTTCTAAGCACAGGAAACCTGCCCTCCTTCACAGGCTACCTATAGACACCCCCCAGATGTGATACTGCAATGCTGTTCTAACAGCATGCACACACATATCCCCAGAAATAAAGCACATATTGTTGTCAGCAGCACACTGACACGCTGACACTGTGAGTGAAACATAATATGCGAGGCCGCCGTGGGGCGTGTATTAAAGCCCCTGAGCTATAATTGGCTACAGGCATCCTGCCTGTAGCCAATTATGGCTCTCCTCGCTGCCGGCGCTGTGATTGGCCAAGCATGCGGGGTCACAGTGCATGCTTGGCCAATCATCAGCCAGCATTGCACTGCGCGGGCCGCAATGCATTGCGGGGCCGCTCGCATCACACGAATTTGATGCGAGCGGCCCCAATAGTTCTGGGCTCGCCGAGCGAGCGAACACCCGGTGCTCGATTCGAACATGGGTTCGAATCGAACACCGGGCTCATCCTTAATCATAATGATGCATTGGGATGCTGCAATGCACTTCATCGTGGTTTGCATGTTTCTGTAACAGTAAAGCATGATAAAAAATGAATTTTACTGTGTTTCACTACGATGGATAGATGTAACTGCGCCCTAAGCTAAAGTACGTACTTATTTTAAGTATGTCAGTTTATGCTATGTTTAGAAGTTAAGGTCCTATGGCAACAAAAAGTATAGAAATATCACAACTTTGAAAAAAGAATATGTTGTTTTTCTATGCTCTTAATCTTAACCTACCAGAGGCTAGTTGAACTCCTGGGTTTGTTAAAAATGACTGGAAGCAGACCCTTTGAAAGGTCAAGTTTACACATTTCTCGCTTACTATGAGGTTGTGCTATTATTTTAAATTATGATATTATTTTCTATTGTTTTATTTTTGTATGTTCTGGTCTACTCATAACACAGAGGTGCAATTAGATGTTATAACTACCCATAGAAACATTATTGAACTTGGTAAGGATGAGTTTATATATTCACCAGATGCAAACTTGTTAGAAAAAATATGTCTTGCAACACTGTACCTAATTGATTTTTGTAACGTTTCTTGAGACAGAGCTTTCTTTTGATGATATTTAAACACTACAATTTTTTTTTTTTTTAGTTTTTACAATATGACAGAAAAAAAACACTTTTTAAAAACCACTTCAGCCCCGGACCAATTGGCAGCCAAAGGACCAGGCCCCTTTTTGCGATTCAGCACTGCGTCGCTTTAGTTTCTGTTATAAAACTTTAAGAAATATATAAAAAAAAAAATCATAAATTTGGGCCAAAATGTATTCTACAACATTTCTATGGTGGAAAAAAAAAAAAAACAAATCAATGCATAGTATTTAGCCTATGTGAAAGTTATAGAGTCTAAAAAATATGGTATATAAAAACTGATCAATCAAGATGCACTTGTGGGGAGGTGCAGTGTGGTGTGATGGCAGTAAACACTCAGAGTCCAGTTGCAAAAACAGATCTGTATTGAAATTGGAGTTCAGAAAAGCACAACTAGCCCAGCAGGAAGACAACCCAAATGTGTGCACTCACAGAATGTACAGTGACAAGTTAGCAGTAGGTCTCTGAACCTCTCCCTTCCGCTAAGCACTGTCCCTTACAGATGGGTGACCTGTCTCTATCCACACGTGAAATGCGTGCAAAACCCAGGCGCCAGGATCTTAAATAGACTCTGCCTGACCCAAGATGGCCACCAAAGTCACATGGGAGGCCAGCATCTAATCAAATGCTGCCTCTCTGTGACCGATTAGATCATAGAGGCACAAGGTTCCTCTCAACATCCTCCTCCCCCTGCAATGCCGCTGCAAATGAGCGCCACCTGCAGTGGAGAAAATAGACTGCACCTGTTTACATATTGATTGCCTATTTCATTTCTTGACGCTCTAAAATGCTAGGACAATACAAATACCCCCTGAATTACCCCTTTTGGAAAATAGATATTTCAAAGTATTTAGTAAGTTGCATGGTGAGTTTTATTAAGTTGTATTTTTTCTCATATTCAGGGGAAAATTAAGAAATGAAAGTGATTGTAAACGATCACCTTGTAAAACAACCCATTACATTTAAAATAGAAATACAAGGCAAAACAAATTTGTATAGATATACAAAAAGTATTATAAATATATTTTTTCCTTTTTTTATAAGTGAGTACCTTCCCTCTGTTCTCAGCTGCATTAGAGCTGGGGGGAGGAGAAGCCCACACTGATCTCTCCAGTGAATGGCTGTGCAGTGGAGGCATATCAGGACAAGACTGATCATTGGAGGTGAGTTCTCAGCATAGCTAGAGAACTGACCATGGTGTGTTCTCCTGTTTAGTATGGTCAGTTTTTTTTAATGGAAAGCAGAGGGACTGGCAGGAACACCAAGGATTTCACACTAAGGAAGCAATTCAAAGAGAACTGCTTTTCATACAAGTACATGGTGCTGGAGGCACATGTCAGTAATATTAAATGGTGGGGTAAAACGCTTTAAATAAAATGTGTTTTTTTTTTTCTCAGAGTTGTAAATGTAGATATTTCTCACACACAACATAGGCATACTTACAATTACAACCCAAAACATTTTCTGCTCCCCCTGTATGGGGACACCGCATGTATGAGGCTTTTCACAGCCTGGGGCTTTTAGGGAGAATAAATTACACATCTAATTTTCCAGACTACCTATCATATTTCTTGAGTATTTGAAGTGCCAGGACAGGAGAAAAACCCACAAAATTACCACATTTTGGAAAGCAAACACCCAAAGGTATTTTCTTAAAGGCAAAAATTTAAAATATATTTTTTACACAAATTTGTAAATTAATAAAATATTTCTAACACACAGCATTAGCATACTTAGAATTTTAGAATTAAACCTCAAAACACATTCTACTCCTCCTCCTGAATGTAGGGCCACATGTGTGAGACTCTTTCACAGAATAGCCACATAAAGGGGCCCCAATCCAAGGAGGGGCATAAATTACACATCTAATTTCCTGACTACCTACTTTGTGATAGGTAGCAGCACCAGTACAGTGGGGACACCATTTTGGAGCAGAAAAACACAAAGGTACTTTTAAGAGGCATGCTGAGACTTCATTTTTTTGGCACAAGTTTTTTGGAAAATATGGAAAGAAAAAGAAAATCCAATTTAGTTTACACAAAGTCATGAATTTAAAGATATCTTTCACACACAGCATAGGCATCCTTAGAATTACACCCCAAAACACATTCTGCTTCTTCTCCTGAGTATGGTGATATCCCATGTGTGAGACTTTTTTCAATATTTGGACTAATCACGTACAGGACAATCGATTATCAAAAACAGCATACTGTAATTGCCGGCCTTGTACATCAGGGACAGTAGCTTAGTCTAGAGTCACTGATAGCAGTCCCTGTTTCTATAAGCCAAGGAAGCTTAGCCTACTGGTACATGGCTGCCCCCAAGAATGTCATGTTCACTAACCAGGAAATACAGGTGGCTAAAGAAAGGAAGAACAAAAGAGTTTTTTTGGGGTTCTAGGAGTGCAGTTGTCTGCGGGGTATAGCTAAGACTGATGTCTCACTGGAACATCAATGTGTCAGCCAATAGGAGGTGCTGATGGTCAGTTCAGGCGGCAGACAGAGACATGGTCAGCAAACATGCAAACAAATGGTCCAGGCAGCAGGAAAAAGGGTGGTTGATAAACAGGCCAGGGTCAGTACGGGTGACAGGCAGAGGCAACACTGCACTTGTTGACTGCACTGGTCTGGTGACAGTGGAGCTGATATGGCAGCAACCAGGAACACTGTTGTTGGCTGCACTGGTCTGGTGACAGTGGGGCTGATATAACAGCAATCAGGAACACTGTCATTGGCTGCACTTACTCTGGTAACACTGGGACTGGTGTGACAGCAATCAGGAATACTGTTAATGGCTTACACCAGTCTATTGCAGCACTAGGACTTGTGTAGCAGCATTCAAAACACTGTTACTGGCATACACTGGTCTAGGGACAATGGGACTAATGTGGCAATGATTAGGAATACTCTGGCTGGCAAACACTTGTCTGGCAACACTGGGGACTGTGTGGCAACAATCAGGAACACTGTTGCTGGCTTACACTGATATGGTGACAGTGGCACTGATGTGGCAGCAGTCAGGAACATTGTTGCTGGCTTATACTGGCCTTGCAGCACTAGGACTTGTGCAGCAGTAATCAGAAATACGGTTACTGGCATACACAGGTCTAGCAACACTGGGGACTAGTGTGCCAGCAATCAAAACCTTTGTTGCTGGCTTACACTGGTCTGATAACATTGGCATTCATGTGGCAGCAATCAGGAACACCGTTGGTGGTTTACACTAGTCTGGTGTTACTGGGACTTGTGTGGTGGTGATCAAGAACACTGCTGCTTGCATACACAGGTCTGGTGACACTGCAACTGGCATGGTGGTGATAAGAAACCCTGTTGCTGGCATACACTGGTTTGGCGACACTGGGACTGGTATGGTGGTGATGAGAAAAACTGTTGCTGGCTGCACTGGTGTGGTGTTGCAGCAATCTACAGCAATTAGGAACATTGTTTCTAGCTACATTGGTCTGGCAACACTGTGATTGGTGTGGTGGTGATCAGCTGCACTGTTAGGGCTCATTTACTTGTGAGGTTGGGGGGGGCTGGGGGGGTCTTGTGGTGGTAAAACTGTGCAGTTGAGTTTTGGTTTGACTCCCCCCCCCCCAACTGCTACCCCCTTTAGCCACAGAGGCAACAGCTAGGGATTTAAACATGCTGTAGCTGCAATGCTTTCCCTCACAGCCATGGCAGAAATGATACCCCCTGTTGTCACCCACTCAAGTGAATGATGGCACTTGTGTGGGGTCCAAGGGGTTAAAGCAGACAATGGCTGGCTGCACTTGCATACAGTAATTTCAGAGCAATTTATAAATAGTGGCAAAATGGGAAGCGGTTAACATAAATAACAAATATTGCATATAAATATTACATATTTGCCATTTTGCAACCAATCAGTGATGAGTGTAAGTCTGATACTCCAGTGTTTCAGATAGCTGGTTTGATGGCAAAATGTTGCCAAAAACATAATAGCAATATGTCAGTCTTTTTGATAACTGCTAATAATGAAGCACAATCCCCTCCTTCTTTTCAAGTAGAGACACCGCTGACTAGATCTTCATACTGCCAGAGCAGTCAACAAGTGCAGAGCTACTGTTGGACTTTCTTATTAGACAGGCCAGCATGCACATTGCACATACTGTATATTGAAGCGTGGAGGGACCCTGAATAAAATATTTGTTTGTTAAATAAATATGATATACATTTATTCTGAATGTTATTGAAAAAGGGAAAAAGATAAGGTTAAAAATAATTTGAAAATAAACCGCAAATAATTATTTATAGAATCAGTGCTACGGTTCTTAACTGTTATAGCACAATGCTGCATTGCTGAATTTAAAAGGCAATTCAAAAAAATAGATACTTCTCTGTTTTGCTCAAGGTAAACTGTATATCCACTATATGTGTAGGTGTTGGCACAAATACAACTAGGAATGATTAAACCAACCCCAAATTCACAGTGAATCAAGGCGATCCACAATGAACAGATGTCCTGCTGATTTGCTCAACTGAGAGGACTAATCCTTTCTGTGGACTGGTAAACTAGGAGAGGAGTTGAGTTTGGCATATGTTACATGCTTCATGGCATAATAAAATGTTAATACTCTTATGCTGCAGGAGGTAGTGGGGCTTATGCTAGGGGTCTGGGTGAGAAGAATGGCCTTTTGAGGCCTTTGGTACTGTGGCTTTTCTTAATAGTCAGTAGAACTTGGTGTTATTTCTTGCATTTGGGTTATTGAAGTATTGTACCACATTTTAGGGCAATACATGATATAGCGATGAATCAATATATAGTATCCTACATAATGGTGGGGGGATCCTACCTCACAATTTCCTGCACCACTCAAACTCATTGAAAACAAGGCCCCTTGGAGAGATACCGTAGGACGTGGGCACCATATTTTCAATACAGGGAACAGGTTATTCTAGATGAATAGATAATGAAGACTCTGGGAGTGATATTCTCTCAGGGAGGCCAAAAGACTGGATGGTGAATATAACTGACCGAGATGTGTGGGAGGGAGGAGGAGAGGGGAGAGGGGGAGGAGGGAGAGGAGAGGATATTGTTCCTTTTTTTTTTTTTTTTTTACGCCTTTAGAGGTGGTACCAGGATATGGTCCTGGATAGGTGGGAGGGAAGGGGAGAGGGAAAAGAAAACGGTATATATTTGTAATGGAAGAATGAGAAGGCAATTTAATAGTTAATATGGATGTGGGAGTTAGCTAAGCAATGTGATTGTATGTTTTATTGGATAGAATTGTCTTGTGAGAGGTGAAAATCACTGTTTTGTAATGTTAAAAAAAAGGGTAAAAAATAAAGAATTTAAAAAAGAAAGCAAGGCCCCTGCTGGATTACACACACTCAAAAAACAGAGGCTTGAGTGAACTATTAAGGGCTGGACAGCTGTACCAATTCACTGTTTACTGAGTGTCAGATATTGGCATGATCTTCAATCTATGACCAGTTGCAAAAAAAAAAGTAATCAAATGATAAATAGGTGTACTGTGTGTAACATGTCAAAGTGAACTGCTGCATTTTGAAAACATTGAGAAACAAAGCTTCATTCATGTAGGTATGACTTCCTTCATGTACAGTGGTGTGAAAAAGTGTTTGCCCCCTTCCTCATTTCCTGTTCCTTTGCATGTTTGTCACACTTAAGTGTTTCGGGAACATCAAACCAATTTAAACAATAGTCAAGGACAACACAAGTAAACACAAAATGCAATTTGTAAATGAAGGTGTTTATTATTAAAGGTGAAAAAAAATCCAAACCATCATGGCCCTGTGTGAAAAAGTGATTGCCCCCTAAACCTAATAACTGGTTGGGCCACCCTTAGCAGCAACAATGAGGCTTTTACAGCGTCCTGGAGGAATTTTGGCCCACTCATCTTTGCAGAATTGTCCTAATTCAGTTACATTAGAGGTTTTCGAGCATGAACGGCCTTTTTAAGGTCATACCACAACATCTCAATAGGATTCAGGTCAGGACTTTGGCTAGGCCACTCCAAAGTCTTCATTTTGTTTTTCTTCAGCCATTCGGTGGTGGACTTGCTGGTGTGTTTAGGATCATTGTCCTGCTGCAGAACCCAAGTTCGTTTCAGCTTGAGTACACGAACAGATGGTCGGACATTCTCCTTCAGGATCTCTTGGCAGAATTCATAGTTCCTTTTATCACGGCAAGTCTTCCAGGTCCTGAAGCAGCAAAACAGCCCCAGACCATCACACTACCACCACCATATTTTACTGTTGGTATAATGTTCTTTTTCTGAAATGCAGTGTTCCTTCTACGCCAGATATACTTGGACACACACCTTCCAAAGAGTTCCACTTTTGTCTCATCGGTCCACAGAATGTTGTCCCAAAAGTCTTGGGGATCATCAAGATGTGTTTGTGGAGAAATTGAGACGAGCTTTGATGTTCTTTTTGCTCAGCAGTGGTTTTCTCCTTGGAACTCTGCCATGCAGGCCATTTTTGCCCAGTCTTTTCCTGATGGTGGAGGCATGAACGCTGACCTTAACTGAGGCAAGTGAGGCTTGCAGTTCCTTGGACGTTGTTGTGGGGTCTTTTGTGACCTCTTGGATGAGTCGTCGCTGCGCTCTTGGGTAATTTTGGGCGGCCGGCCACTCCTGGGAAGGTTCACCACTGTTCCATGTCTTCGCCATTTGTGGATAATGGCTCTCACTGTGGTTCGCTGGATTCCCAAAGCTTTGGAAATGGCTTTATAACCCTTTCCAGACTGATAGATCTCAATTACTTTCTTTCTCAATTGTTCCTGAATTTCTTTGGGTCTCGGCATGATGTGTAGCTTTTAAGGATCTTCTGGTGGACCTTACTGTGTCAAGCAGCTCCTATTTAAGTGATGCCTTGATTGTGAACAGGTGTGGCAATAATCAGGCCTGGGTGTGGCTAGAGAAATTGAACTCAGGTGTGGACAACCACAGTTATAGTATGTTTTAACAAGGGGGGCAATCACTTTTTCACACAGGGCCATGATGGTTTGGATTTTTTTTCACCTTTAATAATAAACACCTTCATTTACAAATTGCATTTTGTGTTTACTTGTGTTGTCTTTGACTATTGTTTAAATTGGTTTGATGTTCCGAAACACTTAAGTGTGACAAACATGCAAAGGAACAGGAAATGAGGAAGGGGCAAACACTTTTTCACAACACTGTAGGTATGACTTTATCATACCTATCACTCTATCAGTCCAAGGCTTCCTTCTCTGATAATCCAGCATTATAAAGCTGTAAAGTACATGTCCCATCCAGGAGGTCATATCTGCTACATGAAGAGAGGGTCAGAGTAGAGCCTGCATGGGTAGTAGTACAAAACACAGGTAAATGATGGTGCCTACCACAGCACGTCAGTTGTCTTCGAAGCATGAGATCCATTGTCTGTAATTGAAGTTAATTTCCAGGTGAACTTATTGGGCTGACACTATTTGAAAACTGCAAACAGTGATTTCACTTTAGGAGAAAAAAGAGAGGATTTCCCCTAATTGGTGGACTTTAAAGGCACAACATGTCTTTATATTTTTTATGTATACCTCTTTTCTTAAATAAATCTTGTTGTAATATACTTATACTCTATTTAATTTTTTTCTTGGGAAAAGACATGTTGTGCCTTTAAAGTCCACCAATTAGGGGAAATCCTCTCTTTTTTTCTATTATTATTGGATGTGGCACACAACTTTCTAAACTCCCCACATTGTGCAACTTAGCTGACCAAACCAATTTTTCGTTCACTTTAGGAGAAAGTTGAGGTTTGCTTTAAACTTAGACACTTTCCACTACTTAACTAATCTTGGTGGGAATCATTCTGATAGCATTTGTTTACTTGGAGCATCTGGAACTATTTCAGTAATTATCCAAAGCTATTCATTTACAATACAAATTCAACATGTCTTGAAAATTGCCTAGCCTATTTAGTCATGTCTCTAGATACATATTTTATCAGAAGGAAGTAAACAGCTTTATAAACATGTTTTACTTGCTAATCATTCTTATGTCTTGTTATTTAATTGATGCTTCAATCTAAAATAATACTAGAAGTTAAAGGTAATTAATTTAGCTGTGAAGAGCTAAGAATAATCTTTAAGTATTCTGTGTTAGTCTCATTCATTTGCTTTTCTGATTTCTGATTTACCAAAACAATTAATTTAAGAGGTGGAGTGGGGATTATTATATTTTTATTTTTTTATCAACAATTTTTATAAAAAAAATTCCTTATACAAAAGGTGAATAATATTTACCATACATTACCAAACGTTACAGATGTTGATATCGATGACCAAAAATAATAAACTTTCAAATCTATGTTAACATTGGTGTACATAACAAGTGATATTTGTAGTGCGAGAGGTGCCGTCTCCCTTCCCCAGGCACCCCATTGGGAACTTACTGTGCTCTGATGGAGGGACAGCACCTACAGGCCCCTTTTAACACATAATTTATTGCAGATGAGATATATAATCATTCATTTTCTCCTGTTGTAGATAAGGTTCAACATGTTTTTATTATATTAGGAGTGGGGATTATTACGTTTGAAATGGTTAATGATATTTCATGAATACATAATGATAGTTGGGATGGTTCTCGTACTCAGGGGACAGTCACAGCCATTACATAACTGTGATATACAGTATTTGTTATTACTATGACATGCATGGGTCTAATTATGTTCACTCTATCAGTGCATACATTTTAGGCAAATTACATTGCTGTATAGTCTGCGTTATTTAAAAGAGAAGGTTGGCTTTTTTGTTCATACTTTTCTTCTGGGTCACAGGAATGCACAAAGCGACGTCACTAGACCTGTTCATGGCGAAAAAATGTTTTGTTTTGTTTTGTTTAGATTCGTTCATCTAGTTATTTTGTTTTGTTAAATTCGGTTGATTCATTTTTGGAATTTGTATTCGGAATTCTTCTTCAAATTTTCTTTGCATTTACCGATCTTTTTCAATTCAAAATGTTTGAATCGATACATTTTGAATCGGCCTAATCGAAAACATTATATATTTTTTTTTATTCGAATGTGGTAAAGTGAACAAAGAAAATACATCTTCATCAAATGATTACAATCACTCTTTAACCACTTAAGCCCCAGAAGTATTTACCCCCTTAATGACCAGGCCATTTTTTGCGATACGGCACTGCGTCGCTTTAACTGACAATTGCGCGATCGTGCGACGTTGTACCCAAACAAAATTTATATTTTTTTTCCCACAAATAAGGATTTCTTTTGGTGGTATTTGATCACCAGGTATTTATTTTTTGCACTATAAACAAAAAAAGACCGACAATTTTGGAAAAAAACAATATTTTTTACTTTTTGCTATAATAAATATCCACAACAAAAAATAAATAAAAAAAGCTAATTTCTTCATCAGTTTAGGCCAATATGTTTTCTTCTACATATTTTTTGGTAAAAAAAGTTTGTACCAAGAGTATATTGATTGGTTTGCGCAATAGTTATAGCAGAGCTCAAAATTTCAAGTCTTGAACTACTAGCCAGGCCTCAAGGGTTACTTGCCATCAGTTGCCCAACCCCAACCCTGCCCCACCCCCAATTCCGCCCCTAAACACGCCCTCATAAATTATCTCATGAAATGACACTTAAAAGTTGTATGCAGAATTAAGTTATAAAAATAAATATTAACAACAACTTTATCCGTGCCCAACAATGCAGCCTGCCCATGTCCACCAATGCAGCCTGCATCTGCCAATGCAGCCTGTGCCCGCCAATGCAGCCTGTGTCCACCAATGCAGCCTGTGCCCGCCAATGCAGCCTGTAACACCAATTCAGCCCGTGCCCATCAATGCAGCCTGTGTCTGCCAATGCAGCCTGTGCACCAATGCAGCCTGTGCCCACCAATGGAGCCTGTGTCCGCCAATGCAGCCCGTGTCCGCCAATGCAGCCCGTGTCCACCAATGCAGCCTGTGCCACCAATGCAGCCTGTGTCACCAATGCAGCCTACCTGTGCAGGGGAAGAGAGAGGAGAGCCACCCCCCAGATGATCAGAGCGCAGGGAACATAACAGCTTTAAATTTCAATAGCTGTGTGTTCCCCGCCATGCACCGTCAAATACAGCCCTTCCCCTTGTCCGGGGAACTTTTATAGACAGAACACCTGGAGGAGAGGAGAGGCTATATTTGACGGCGTGTGGTGGGGAACACTCAGCTATTGAAATGCAAGCTTTTATGGTTTCGGCGCTCTGATCATCCTGGCAGCGTATCTCCTTTCTCTTACCCTCCGATCGCTGGGAGATTGACTCCAATACAACCCGCTTGTCAGCGGTGCCCCCCCTTGCTCCCAGGCAGCCATAGCTTACCAGCCCGCAAAATGCAAGCAGGCGAGTGGTATTTTTGAGGGCTGGTTATAGCATCTACAAAGTGGATAGATTTATGGCATTTTTATTATTATTTTTTATTTTTTTGCTAGTAATGGCGGTGATCAGCTATTTTTAGCAGGACAGCAACATTGCGGCAGATCGGACACTTTTGACACTTTTTTGGGACCAGTGACATTATAACAGTGATCAGAGCTAAACATATCCACTGATCACTGTATAAATGACACTGGCAGGGAAGGGGTTAACACTAGGGGCGCTCAAGGAGTTAGGTGTGTCCTAAAGAGGTGTTTCTAACTGTGGGGGGAGTTCACTGACAGGGAGTACAGGGAGATCGCTGTTCTTAATCACTATGAACAGACCATCACACTGTACTCCCCTGACAGAACAGGGGTCTTTACTTTGGCAGATCCCCATTCTGCCTCTCTGAGGAGCGATCACAGGTGGCCGACAGACATTGCAGCAGCTGGCCACGTGCATTGGTGTCCATTACATGGAGCTCCATACCGGTACGGCGATTCGCGTAGTAGAGCCGTCCTGCCTCAGTGTAACTGTAGCGACTGGTCGGCAAGTGGTTAAATCACCATTGGCTTAGCAAAAACACACCCAGTCTTTGATTTCCGAAATATGTTTACAGTTCAAATTCGACTGGAATTGGATGTAAAATTTGATTCAGATTTCAATTTGAATTTGGGAAATTCAGACAAATTTTGTTTAGTTATTTAGAGCATTCGGTAAACTTTGTGTAATTGGGGTATTTGGATATATCCGAATCTCCGAATAATGAAAAACGTGTCTGAATATTTATTCTAAACAAAATGAAACACACATGTCTAGACATCACAGAGTTGGTCCAGACTCTGCAGGGACCCAGAGTATATTGTTGGGATCCACCCAGATGCCCGACCTGCAGCTGGCTCAGTCTTTCAGTGTGCCGCTGAGAGCCTGAGCCAGCTGCTCACACCCCCTCCACAGCTTGGCGCCCGAGTGAGTGCTGGAGGGGCAGAGTGGAGAGCCAACAACTAATAGTCACCTCTTTCTGCACAGTAAAGACAGAGAACTGAGTAATAAGCAGTCATGTGATTGCTCAGTTCTCTGTCTTAGAGTCGGCAGGGGACATATATGTGAGTATTAAGGTTTATTTTTTTGCTATGCCACACTTATCCTTTAAAAAGATGACCAGAGGTATAGCAATCTTGAGTATTAAAGCATTGTCAGGTCAGAGAAAGGTAAAAAAAAAAAAAAAAAAACACTGAAGGTGAATATAATATAAGCAGACAAATTAGATTGAAACATATTTTTTTAAATAGCCAATAATATGCAGGACATGTCACTGTCTTTTTTTTCACATTACCCACACTCCTTTATCCAATGGCAGACAATGTTTGTCTAGAATTCATCAAAAATGAAAAAAAAGAGCACCCGTTCTGAGAAAATCAATGGAAAAACTAAGGATTTTTCCATACAGACAAGCACCTCAGTCATAAAAGGATAACTGTATGTTTGATCAGTGGCGTAACTAGAACGCTCAGGGCCCCCGATGCAAGAAACCATGGAGGGCCCCCCCCCCCCCCAACCTCCGGACAAAGCTCTTTTCTCCGAGCCCGATGGCAGAACACCAGGGCCCGGTCACAAGTGGGCGGCTGCATATAAAGGAACCTAAATATGGGGGTGGCAGCAGGGGCCATGGATAGAATCATGCTATGCATGAATCTATCCATTTGTCATAGAGGGAGTGGCTGGAGAGAGGGGGTGGCACCTGTGCGCCCTTTTGGACGCACCGCCACTGATAAACACATGCACATTCACATACATGCACTCTCACATACATGCACACACACATACATATATGCACGCACACACACACACAGACAGACATACATGCATCGTGCACACACACAGACATACATGCGTGCGCACACACACACACATGCATCATGAACACACACATGCATCATGAACACACACATGCATCATGAACACACATGCATCATGAACACACACATGCATCATGAACACACACATGCATCATGAACACACATGCATCATGCGCACACACATGCATCATGCGCACACACATGCATCATGAACACACACATGCATCATGAACACACACATGCATCATGCGCACACACATGCATCATGAACACACACATGCATCATGAACACACACATGCATCATGAACACACACATGCATCATGAACACACACATGCATCATGAACACACACATGCATCATGAACACATACATGCATCATGCATTGCACACACAGACACACACATACATCATGCACACACACACACACATGTATGATGCACACACATACAGATACAGTAGATAATCTTATATTTAAAAAAACAAAAAAAAAAAACGAGTCCTCCTACCTTGTCTCTTCCTGCCGGGTACTGCACTGCAGGGGGAGACAAAGAGCACACACTGTGCTTTGACTTTCACTTTAGCCTAATGTGAGGAGCTCCCTGTACAGCGCTGATTACAGTTTAGAATCGGCGATCGGGGAGCTCCTCTCAGCCGCCCCTCCTAGCGAAGTGTACAGGGGGCCCCCAGGGCCCCCTGCAGCAACGGGCCCAGTCGCCATGGCGATCGCAGCGACCCCTATAGTTCCGCCACTGTGTTTGATACAAAAGAATGAAAGTACCACGCAGACTATGGGCTGCCAGGCTAACAAGAAATCACTACCTTACAATCCTAGCAATTTTTCTTGTAGCTTATCCAGCCAGCATGCTGAAAGGCAGTGTTTACAACCTCCAATGCCACTGTTACAATAACAAGTTATACACAGCATCCACAAGACAGAGTCTGCTTTAGGCTGTCCATCATTCTTTATGAGCCAGTCTGAGGCAGAGCCTGCCCACCGAACTTCAGGCTGCATAAAATGCTCAAATGCATCAATTGCACTATCGGCTATAAACAGGTATTGGGTGAAGTGCATGGGTTGCAAAATAGTCTTTTTGTTTGTTTGCATAATAGCCCACGGCCTGCTTAATTACACAGTTATTTATTAACCCTGTTTTCATGTACAAAAAGTAAAACACACAATATCTTCTTAAAACATCCAGCATATTTAAAAAAAGAAGACCTGTATAATTAAATCATACTTTCCTGGTGCCTCCATGGCAGCATACCAATGGTTGATGGCTCCGCCCCGATCAACCCACAGGACCATGTAACTCTATAATAAAAAGAGTTACTCCCCTCCTCAGGTATATTTTTTCCTGTCCTCATCCCTGCAGGATCACAGTCCAGCCCTACCTCACCGTCATATGGTGCGACCATTGCAGGTTCATGCTCTCCTGCAGTATGGAGTCCCATTACTTGGGTTGCTAAATGCACCAGATAAGTATGGGAGTCCGTTTTTCTGTGGATCTTTTTGGGGTGCAGAGACTCAGGAGCATATCCTCTCCTCAGTCTCCTGGCTGCCTATCCCAGAGCCTCCTGTCTGGATCCTTCAGTGCATACCTGTTTCTGCTCCAGCCAGACCACATGCTGTGTTTTCCTCCTCATGCTAGCTCCCAGGGATGGCCAGCAGCCGCACAGTCTCTTCCTGCTTCCCACCCCGGCATGTCCGGACGCTTCGCGCGCGTCCCTGTGCACAATTTTGTCTCCTCAGGGGGCGGGGCTACAGCAAGACGCACGGCACATGTGCAGTAGCCTTTTGAATCCAAACGGCGGCCATCTCGGTACACCCAACCCAAGACTTCCTATTTAAACAGCCTAAAAAATCATTTTAATCAGGCTGTCATTGGGAAAACATCTCCTAGTGTCTTCTCCACCCTCTGCCTCTCTCTCGCTCTCTCTAGTATGGAGCCTGACCAAGGTAGAGCTCTGAGGGGTAGTATGTGTGTGTGTATGTGTGTATATATGTATATATGTGTGTGTGTTTGTGTGCATATATATATATATATATATATATATATATATATATATATATATTTATTTTTATTTTTTATTTTTTTTCCCCCCATCCTTAGCTGCCCCAGAGGTCATTGTGTCGCATAATAAAAAAAATCCTCAACACTCCACTAGGTAAGGGCTGCAACAAAGGTATTTTTTTTTTTTTTTTTAAAGAGCTTTCTCTGGGCTTTTGGAAAAATCTCTGTGTTCTTTTATTTCCACAGCCCGCACCGAGAATCATCTTCCCACAGAGACTCTGCTGATAGGTCAAGAGGTCACAGAAGCTCTGGACACTCGCACTTATCCTCTGCGCATGCTTCCCGCAGCAGTCGGAGATCATCCCAACATGTTTCAAACAGGCATAGCTCCCAGGGCAGGTCAACACAGCCAGGGAAGAAGGCCTGCTGGGTCTGTGGGAAGCAAGCTCTCCCAGGAAAATTGGCATGTAGTCAGTGCCTCTTGGAAGCCACAGCGGATAAGCAGGGATCCATAGGTTCAATTAAGGATTTGATCAAAGATTCTATCCGAGAATTAGTCTCAAGATCAATCAGTGCCACCTGAGGCCTGTTCTGGACCTGAAGAGGCTAAACCAGGTAAAGCCTTTCAAGATGGAATCCCTGAGCCCAGTAGTTCTGTCAGTACAGCCAGGGGATTGGATGGTCTCTATAGACCTTCAGAATGCGTACCTTCACATCCCCATCCACCATCATTTTCAGCCTTTTCTCCAGTTCAAAGTGGGCAGTCTGCGCCTCTAGTTCCAATGTCTCCCATTTGGAATTTCATCAGCTCCCAGGACTTTCACCAAGGTTTTAGTGGCCATCCTGGCCCCCTGGATGACATCCTAATCCTGTCTCAACACAGAGAAACTCTGCATGCACTGGTGCAGCTAGTCCTGAACACTTTGTCCAGTTTCGGGTGGCTTATCAACTATGCAAAGAGTCAGTTGACGCCTACCCAGAAGATGACATACCTGGGGGCTCTATTCAATACCCCAGAGAAGGCCGTGTCTCTTCCACCAGAAAAGATCCCGATTTTGATCCAGAAGGTGAAGCAGGAGTTAGGAAGTCGCTCCATGCCAGCATCAGATTGTCTGAGCCTCCTAGTGTCCCTTTCATCCTGTATACCAATGGTGAAGTGGGCCAGGTGGCATCTGCAAGACTTCTGGCGCAGTGGTGAAGGAAGCACCTGGGACAATTAATAGTCATCACCTTTTCAATGAAGTCCAGCCTCTGGTGGTGGACAAGACCACCCAACCTTCTGGTTCACTGTTCCCTGGGGCCCATCTCATGGTCCATCCTTACTTTGGATGCAAGTCAGCTAGGATGGGGGGCACACTTCCAAAACCAGCTAGTGCAAGGGAGGTGGCGATTCAATGCAGAAGGGATGATTTCCAACATCCTAGAGCTAAGGGCAGCATGGATGGCAATCTTCATCTGGCCCCATTGCTCAGGGGCAGGTCCATATTGCTCCAGATGGACAACAGAGCGGCAGTGGCCTATGTTCGGAACCAAGGGGGGACGTGCAGCAGGTCCCTAGCCAGCGAGGTAGCCCCAATTATATCCTGGGCCGAGAACAACTTGATCGATCTCTGGGCCGCTTACATCCCAGCCCCCAAGAATCAGCTAGACGATTGTCTCTCAAGGTCCTTCAACAACAACATCGAGTGGTCACTGAATCCACAAGTCTTCCGCTGGATATGCCAACAGTGGGGTACTCCCGAGTTAGATCTTTCTGCCTCCCCGCTCAACACCAAGACTCCTCTGTTTTTTTAAAGGTTCCCATCTCCAAGGTCAGCAGGGGTGGATGCCTTAATCCAGCCCTGGAACTTCCAGAAGGGGTATGCATTTCCTCCGGTTCCCCTGATACTGAGGTTCCTCCAGAGGCTGACATTAGAAAAAGTCACTATCCTGGCGGTCATCTCATACTGGCCGAGGAGACCGTGGTTTCCGCTTCTAATCAAGATGGCTTTGTGCAATCCACTCCCGCTTCCCCACTCGGACAACCTCCTATCTCAAGGCGACTTCTTCCACCAGCATCCGGAGATCCTGGACTTTGAAGTTGAGCGGAAGAGACTGGGCAGCCTAGGGTGCTCACATAAAGTTATACAGACCTTATTGCAAGCCAGGAAGTCATCTACCAATGCCACCTACTACCGGGTATGGAAGAAATTCAGCCAGCTGGCTGAATCCAGCCAGTTCAATCCGCTGTATCCTGGAGTTCACAATATTCTACTCTTCTTGCAGTCGGGCCTTGACCTAGGCTTAGGTCTTAACACGCTGAAAGTTCAGGTTCCGTCCTTATCAGCCTTAACAGACACACGCTGGGCACTGGAGCCCCTAGTAGACCGTTTCCTAAAATCAGTGCTAAGGTTACGTCCTCCCAGGAAAACTCTTTACCCCAAGTGGGATCTGACAGTTGTCCTCAACATCCTAGCCAGTCCACCCTTTGCACCCACTGAAGAATGTGCAGAATTGGAGGATATTACCTGGAAAACAACCTTTTTTGATCGCCATCACATTAGGACGCAGGGTATCAGAAATTCAAGCCCTGGGAGCTAGAGAACCTTACGTCACGTTTTTCCCAGACAGGGTAGTTCTGCAGCCTATTTACCACTTTGTCCCGAGGGTACCATCAGCTTACCATCTTAATCAAGAATGGGTTCTCCCGGCCTTTCGTAGAAGATCCAACCTCTTCTAAACTACATGAATTGGATGTGGCCAGGTCCCTGAGGCGTTATTTGGAGTTGACACAGCATTTACGCAAGGATCAACGTCTGTTTGTTATTCCCAAGGGGGAAAGGAAAGGAATGGCGGCCTCCAACACGACCTTGGCCAGCTGAATCGTGAAACTAATTCAGAGGGCTTATCGGGCTAGTGGTCTCCCAGTCCCAGTTGCGGTGAATGCTCACTCCATGCAGGGAATGGCCTCTTCCTGGGCAGCTTTGGCGTGGGTCTCCCCTGAGACAATTTGCAGAGTGGCTAGTTGGCCATCCTTCAACACCTTCATGTCGCACTATAGCCTAAATCCATTAGTATGCTGCCATGGAGGCACCAGGAAAACTGAAAATTGAATACTCACCTTTCTGTAATTTTCCTTTCCTGGTGACTACCCATTTCAGCATACACCCTCCCTTCAATAATCCTTAATGTTCTGAAGACTAGGTACAAGAATACCTGAGGAGGGGAGTAACTCTTTTTTTTTATAGAGTTATGTGGTCCTGTGGGTTGATCGGGGCGGAGCCATCAACCATTGGTATGCTACCATGGGTAGGCACTAGGAAAGGAAAATTACATAAAGGTGAGTATTCAATTTTCCGTTATTGTTAGTACTATACTAGTGAAATGTTGATCAAGTCTTAGAAAAATTCATAGAAATATAATTTCTGTTCACACAAGCATATATATTAGATACCTGGTAGAGGCTAAGTTGAATAAATGGGATCCCTTTGTTAGGAACCATGAATCAGATGGAGACAGAAAATACAGTAAAAATCACACCTTTTAATATAGTGGTAAAATGGTACAAATAGTAAACTAAGTCAAAACATAGCCTGGGTTCGGTAATCAAAGTGGGAAGTCAGTGCAAGCCAGTAAATCAGGAAGCCAGAGATCAGTGTAGTCGGAGACAGCAAACAGGATTAGGAACCAGAAGGGTCATCAGCCAGGCAAGTCTTTAATAGGAACACAGCAGAGAATTTTCAGATATATTGACCAAGGTGAAGACATGGACATAAACCAAGCATTTTAAATAGCCATCAGAAAATGAGCACCAGGTGAGGCACTGTGGAATGATGAGTGCTGGCAATTAACTGACAGCTGAGCACTGAGACGGTGGGATGAGCCCAGCCCTGACACCCATACATTACACCTTCACCTAAAAGGGCAGAGCAGAATGAGTAGTGGCATGCCTGTGGTGCATTCAGGCACAGCAAATAATGAGGGGGCAAGCCTAAAACTGCTGGGATGTGGTGGATATCAGACCAGATATGGTGCAGAATGCAGGCACACAAGTGGATCCAGGAACCCACAGATGCAGGAAGCAAGCAATAGTCAAGATGACCTGAAGTCAGCAACAGCCAGGTAGCAGAATTACCAAATCAGAAGGCAGGAGCAAGTTTAGGAGTCAAGACCAGAATCAGCAATGGGAGATTAGGATACAGTGGAATGCGATGCGCAGTGCTGAACCTGTGTATTGGAGCACAGTTTGTAACATACACACGCCAATCTTCAGGCATGGCCATACACTTTATCTTTCTAATAACAATATATAATTTTACTTTTCAGTTTGTTCCTTAACTGTATTACTTTCTTGCAATTTTTTAAGAGATATGCTGATATACAGAATATATAGGTACAACAATTGGCATATATTATCACAAAACAGAAACACAACATAAAAAAATTGTTATACTGTATAGCACATACATTTCTATCAGCAATATTTATAGAAAGAACAGCAAGAAAACAGTTTGTGTGGAATAGGTATAAAAAAATAAGAAAATATAAATGAAACAAATCTTATTGCCACAACAACACACACAGTATCCATATATCTGGCAGTCACTGAATAAGTATTATAGCAAAAACTCTTACTCACAAAGCCTATCATGTAGTCAGTTTATCATACACTTGTAACCAAGGGTTTAATTTTGATTGGATATCGGAAATTCTGTTATGGTTAAAGAAAAAGAAACATTCATATGAACATTGTAAATTAACTGTGTGAACCACTTCAGAAAGATTAGATGCTATTGTCTGTTCCCATTTATTCCTAATAATTAACTGCGATCAAGATATGTAGAATAACAGTTCTATACTGTTTGGGGAATCGATCTATTGAAATGCACAATAATGTCATCTGCAGGGAAGGTTCACTTAAAGCCTAGTATACACGAGCCGAATGTCGAGTGACATCCGCTGGTTCAATAAAAACCAGCCGCAATTCAGCCTGTGTATGGCAGCCTGTCCGACAGAAGCTGCCTGTTTGGCCGACTTCTGTCGGACAAGCATGCTGGCAAACCAGCAGCCAGCTGACTCCCGATCAGCTAATGAGTGCTAACCAGAGTGTTATGGCAGAGGGGACGTCCCCCTGTCAGAACACAAAAGAACAACAGGATCGTTAGTACAGCAGCTCTGACCGGAGCAGCAAGTTTTTCTTTGCTCAACCCACTGGCTTGAATAAAAAAGAACTAGTGGTGTGTACCAGGCTTAAGATCCCCATTATTTTGGAAATGAAAGAGATTACCAATTTCCAGAAACTAACAATATATTTACAGTTCCATAGAACATGGAAAATATTTCCTAGTTGACCACAGTTATGCCATCAGTATGAAGATTCCAAAGATTTTAAACATTTTAAACAGTCTATATGGGGTCATACACCATCTGTGAATAATTTTCAATAAGTTTTCCTGGTGGGTAACACAGTGAGTAAAACTGTATATATTTTTTAATTGCTGATTGCCACTCAGTAGTTGAACATTTTTGTCCTAGATCTTTTTCCCACTTCCTAATTGAAGGAAATTTTGAAAAATGGGAACTACATTGAAAATAGTTGTAAAAACCGGACAGATTAGATTTTGGTAAAAATTCTAGATCAAGCTCTCAATTTCTACATACCGTATTTATCGGCGTATAAGACGCACTGGCGTATAACACCCCCCCCCCCCCAAGTTTAGGAGGGAATTTTAAGCAAAAAAACTTTTATCAGGGAAGTTTAAGGGAAAAAAAAACTTACATTTAAATGCCCATCAATGCAGCCTTATCAGTGTCATTTGCAGCCTTGTCAGTGCAGCCTTTCCCCCAGTGTTCATTGCAGCCTTGTCAGTGCAGCCTTGCCCCAGTGTCCATTGCAGCCTTGTCAGTGCAGAATTGTCAGTGCAGCCTTGCCCAGTGCAGCCTTGCCCCCAGTGTCCATTGCAGCCTTGCCCCCAGTGTCCATTGCAGCCTTGTCCCAGTGCAGCCTTGCCCCCAGTGTCCATTGCAGCCTTGGATGAATTTAAAATTTGCGCCGCTGAGATCGCCGCTGAGACTGGGCGGAGCGGAGCGAACGCCGCCGAGATTGCAGGGACTGGGCGGAGCTGAGATACACATAGCCGAGTGTACACGGCTCTTCTCGGCTCCACTCACAGTCACGTCCAGTCCCGCCCTATGATGGACATAACACAGGTCCAATGGCGGGACTGGGCATGACTGTGAGCGGAGCCAAAAAGAGCTGAGTGCACTCGGCTATGTGTATCTCGGCGGCGATCATTCCGCTCCGCTCACAATCAGCGGAGATCGTCGGGGATTGGTGGGGATTGGCGTATAACATGCACCCACGATTTTCCCATGAAAGTTGCGTGTTCTACGCCGATAAATACGGTAGTCTTGAACAATTTTTTGGTGAAAGTGGGAGATCTGGAGCAATTTGTAAGCATCTTCTCTAAGGTCATCTGCAGGGATATCCTGTAGGGTAGAGCAGTGTTTCTCAACCTCAGTCCTCAAGTACCCCCAACAGGCCATGTTTTGGGAACTTCCCTTAGATAAATAGCTCTTATCAATACCATGTCATTGATATTGATTTAAAGCAGCTGTGCAAAGTAAAGAAAAACCTGAAAACATGGCCCGTTTGGAGTAATTGAGGACTGAGATTAAGAACCACTGGGGTAGAGTAGCCCTTATCTATCCATTTAGTAACCAAGAGGGAAGGGATAAGAAACCCATACGCTTACAAGGGGTTATCTAGTGATAAAGCTGAGGCACCTGTGTGGTATAACAAATAATCCCAGGGCTGCTAGTGAACTTTGTAAAGAAGGGAATATTGGAATGCACAATGGCTGAACTGTAACTTTTAACAACAATAGAGATTTAAGATCTGGATCTAAGAGCACTGCCTTGCAATAATACTGTATAACTGGAAGTCCCGTACCACCTCCAAATTTATGTTTAGTTAGAATATGGAAAGATAATAATTGAGGCGGTAAAGGAATATGAAGTGTTCTGAAATAATAAAGTATTTTTGTCAATGTAGCGCTACCCCCAGTAAAGAGAGCCGCTGGTTTGTTTTGGGTCCCTGAGTACAGCTCCACCAACCCCCGGCAATTTGGCTCTACCCGCTCTGGCACAGTTAGTAAAGGGGTATGTATCTATGCACATATAACATCACTTATACTCTAAGTGTAATGGTTATGAACTCACAAGCAGACTGCTGAAATAAGAATAACTGGCTTTACTTTGGCAGTAAGGAAAAGAAATAGTAACATGCACTTAAACATATGACTTACAACACATTAGCAGGTCCCTGCAATATGCACTTTAACATGTACACATATATGTAACAACTAGCAATGGGGAAACGGAGCGCCAAGTGTGGCGACCGTCTGCTATGCACCCCTGAGGTGCAATAAATCTATCTGCGCCTACCTAACGGACCAGGCCTGATCCCTAGCAATAGAGCTCAGTCCTTGTACAAGTACAGTGTTCTTCACCGGCAATAAATCTGTAGAGGTGGTGCACATGTAGCTTTAAATGGTGTATTTGTAATCCACAGAAAGTGACATTTGCTGCTCTGAGGTAAATTGTGCCTAGGCAGTTCAATAGGCATAAACGTGTGTATCAATGCAGGATGAGCCTTCCGGCTCTCTCACCAATCCTGGGGTACCGTCCTCAGCTCCGACCGACCGACTGTAGGGAAAAGTCTCCGCTCCGCTGCTGCAGACTCTGAGGGGTGAGAGTCTCTCTCCACCTGCTGCAAGGCCCAGGCTTCAGGCCTTCAGCAGTCCCGGTCCGCACAGGTGTCTCTCTCTCAGTGATGTCTGTGTCTGAGTCACCAGCCCAGTCAGAACAGGAAGAGGCGGTCTCCCCTCTTCCCTTTTATATCCTCCCCCAGCAGCCTCTCGGGCGGAAACAGACATCCTCCCGGGAGCCTGGGGAATTATGGGAATTGTAGTCTCTTCCCCTAAAAGGGGTACGACCCCGCTACACACTCCCCCCACTTTGAATCTTTGGTCCCCAAAGACATTGTTCAAACTACAAGCTTTCTTTGAGACAACACGTTCACATAATTCAGACAGAGGAGCTTCCCACCAATTAGCATAGGATGGGGAGCTGTCCTGTCTACAGGTCACTTCAGTGTGGGCGACCTGTTTAACTGTGCCAGAGAGTGAGCTGGGGTTGCCCTCCACCAAATGAACAGTGGATGGGTCAGGGCTTTCAGCACTTCTCCTTGCTGTGGTAACAGAGTCCTCTGAACTTTCTCCCATCTTGGGGTAAGTTAACTTCTTGGGAGGCTTCACAACTCTGCGAGCTCTCTGTTCTCTTGGGACTTCTTCAGGTACACATTCTGGCAACATCTCTGGTTTTGGAACATCTACTTCTTCTTCTTCTGAGTAGAGACCAGGGATATCTTCCCAGCACTCAGGCACAACACTGAATGGCACAAACTCTGTGGCTTCTGGGTTCAATGTGTTATCTTCCACATCTTCAGTAGGTGGAAGATCTATGGCAGAATTTCCTGGAGTTGAGGAAGGCCATAGCCATTCAAGTTCTCCTCTTTCTTCCTCTGGTTGGGGGTCCTGTCCACCCCTAACTTGGGATGTTTGAGACCTAGTGTTAGGCCTGGGGGTATCCAGAATGGAAACAGATTCAGGTAAGTCTCTTGCTGGAGGCATTCTGACTGCTTCAGTGAGTGGGAGCAAATGATTCCTATGCCAGGTCTTCAAAGGCCCCAACCTTCCTTCTGGTTTCAACTTGTAAACAGGCAATCCTGGAAGTTTTCTACAGATGATATATGGCTCTGATCTCCATCTATCCGCAATCTTGTGTTTTCCAGGGATCCCTAGATTTCGTAACAGTACACGGTCCCCAGGCTGTAGGTCCTGTACTCTAACTTTCAAATCAAAGTTCCTCTTATTTCGGGCCCCCCTCTGGTCAGAGGCCGCTTGAGCTTTCTCATAAGCTATCTTCAGACTGCGCCTCAGTCTGTCCACATATCCTTTGTGGGAGGCAGCAGAGGCATGGTCTAGGGAAATGCCAAAGGCCAAATCCACTGGCAATCTTGCTTCTCTCCCAAACATAAGTCGGTAAGGGGAAAAACCTGTCACATCACTTGTGGTGCAGTTATAAGCATGCACTAGAGCTGAAATGTGTTGACTCCAATGTTGCTTCTTCTCTGTTTCTAAAGTTCCCAACATGTTCAATAGTGTCCTGTTGAACCTTTCAGGCTGGGCATCACCTTGGGGGTGATATGGTGTAGTCCTAGTCTTCTCTACTCCCAGAGAATCTAGTAGCCTCCTGATCAGGCGACTCTCAAAGTCCCTTCCTTGGTCTGAATGGATTCTCTGTGGCAGTCCATAGTGAACAAAGTACTTCTCCAGAAGTACCTTGGCTACTGTAGAGGCCTTCTGGTCCTTGGTTGGGAAAGCCTGAGCATAACGAGTGAAATGGTCGGTTACCACCAGAACATTTCCCAATCCACTCAAATCGGGTTCAAGGCAGAGAAAATCAATGCATACCAGATCCATTGGGCCTTGACTTTGTAGATGGCCCATTGGGGCAGCTTGATGGGGTAAAGTCTTCCTCTGAATGCATCTTGCACAGGAATGGCAATACTCCTCCACTTTGGCCCTCATGCAGGGCCAATAAAACCGGTCTCTGACAAGCTGGAAGGTTCTCTCTGCTCCTAAGTGACCATGCTGGTCATGTAAGGCAATCAGCACAGTCTCTCGATGCTTCTCCGGGAGAAACAACTGCCACTTGTCTTCTGGGCCATCAGAGGGGCCCCTTCGGTAGACTACCCCCTGATGCACCTGTAACTTGTCCAACTCTCTCCTCAGTAGGCGAGCTTCTTTAGAAGGGTGAAGGCGAAGTCCCTCTGGACTCTGGTCTTCCAGGGCTTCCAGGACCAATTTCCCCATGGGGTCTTCCAATTGGTCACACCTTAACTCTTTCTTGGACAGCTTCGGTAGGCACTCTTCTGCTAGTTGAGTTACCCCACAGTAACACTTTGGGACTCCCACTGTGGTAACTCCTACCTCTTCAGCTCTGGATCCTCCTCTGGCTTGGAGTTCAGCCCCCTGGCAGAGGGCTCGCACTCCATCTGGTGCCACTTGGGTCCAGTCTTCCCAGTCATCGACCATGACATGGGATCTTCGGGACAGGGCATCTGCATCCCTATTTCCAGCCCCTGGTCTGTACTTGAGGCTGAAGTTGAATCCAGACAACGCCGCCAACCATCTGTGTCCAGTTGCATCCAGCTTGGCGGTGGTGAATAGATAGGTCAAGGGGTTGTTATCTGTTTTTACAGTAAACTCGGCCCCATACAAATAGTCTCTCAATTTGTCAACAACTGCCCATTTGAGGGCTAAGAACTCCAACTTGTGGGTGGGGTAGTTCTTCTCGGAGGGGGTCAGGCTCCGGCTCACATAGGCCACTGGTCGTAGCTGGTCTTCATACTCCTGGTAGAGTACTCCACCTAGGCCCTCATGGCTGGCATCAACATGTAGCTCATATGGTCTAGTGGGATCAGCGTAGGCCAAAACTGGGGCTGTAGTGAGACTTCTCTTCAAGGTTCTGAAAGCCTCTTCACACCTTGAGTTCCATTGGTCTTGGACTGACTCACCGGACCTCCTAGGCCCCAATCCATCTTCCTCTCCTTCTGTCTTGAGCAGCTCGTTGAGGGGTTTGGCAATGCGGGCAAACCCATCCACAAACCTGCGGTAGTAGGAGCAGAACCCCAAGAAAGACCGAAGTTCTGTAACTGTTGTGGGTCTTGGCCACGAAGTAACTGCCTCCAACTTCTCAGGGTCTGTAGCCACCCCTTTTTCAGACACTATGTGTCCCAGATAGTTCACAGAAGACTGATAGAACCGACACTTCTCGGGAGAAAGTTTGAGTCCCTCTTCGCTGAGCCTCTTCAGTACTTTCTCCAATCTGGCTTCATGTTCTTCCAAAGTCTTTCCAAAGACAATGACATCGTCCAGGTACACAAGGACTTCTATGAGGTTCATGTCTCCAACTGTCCTTTCCATTAGGCGTTGAAACGTAGCAGGAGCTCCAGATAGGCCCTGAGGCATCCTGTTGAACTCAAAGAATCCTACTGGGGTTATGAAGGCAGTCTTTTCTCTATCTTCTGGATGCATGGGGATTTGGTAATACCCACTCTTGAGGTCCATCACACTGAACCACTTAGCTCCAGATAAACTCTGTAAGGCATCTTCTATCCTTGGCGTGGTGTACTGGTCAGGAATGGTCCTCCTGTTGAGAGTTCTGTAGTCAATGCAGAGTCTCAATGACCCATTCTTCTTCCTGACTACCACAATTGGGGAGGCATAGGGGCTTCTGGACTCCCTAATCACTCCCGTCTTCTTCAGTTCCGCAAGCTGCTCCCTCAGATCCTCCAGATCTGCTAGCGGGACTCGCCTGACTCTTTCTCTGAATGGCTTGTCCTCTTGCATGCGGATTCTATGGGTGGCACTTCTCGCACACCCCACATCAAACTCATCTTTGGAGAAAATCTTCTCCCATCTGGTCAGCTGGGCCTTGGCTCTCTCTTTCCAAGCTCCAGGTAGGTTAGGGTTTTCCATGGAGAGTTTCTTCCAAACATCTTCTCCTTCACCCGTCCCCTTCACTTCTGACCAGCCAACTGGGACAGCAGGACTCACCTGTCCCAGAAGCATCCTGGCAGGGATCTCCACGGGCTGCTCCGTGGGGTTCCTTACACTGACAGGGACTCTTCCTCTAGCCTTCTTCAGGTCCTTTAATGAGATTACTTCTGGTATCACTTCCAGACCTGAGTGACCCTCCATTGGGTCGGGTTCCAACATTACAAATGGGCCAGGCTGCTCCCAAGTAAGTTTCACCGTGGCTCTCATGCAGGTCACCTCTCCAGGCTGTAACACTGCTCCTTCTTTTCCAAGCCTCCATACCCTTCCTATCCCCTCACTTGGGGTCTTCTGCTCTAGGACCAACCGCTGATAGGCTGCCTTCAGCATGGGATGGATCTTGGGAGGTGAAAGATTCTCTTTCTTCACCAGGGGGGTCAGAAGCCTTCTGACTAGATCCGTGTTCGTCCCTATAATCAGGGACGTCTTGCTGGTTCCTGGTGGGCGGGGACATACCACTGCTAAGGTGTCGAACACTTCAGACTTCCCAGCTACGGATGGGTCAAACGTCAATCGTATGGGTAAGTATCCATCATAGGGGAAACTCTGAGTTCCCAGTCCCCTTATCTCCAACTCCTCTATCTTCTGTATTGGCAGATGACTCAGGTATCTGTCATAGAAGTCCCTGTACAATAGGGTCACTTGGGCTCCAGTATCTAGGAGGGCCTTCGTGTACACTCCTTCCACTTGGATGGGTACAGTAGGAGATGGACCAACTAGCTCTTCTGGGTAAGGCCGAGTTGATGCTGTCCTCTTCTTTGGACTCTTCTCTTTACCAGCACTGGATTTGCGCTTGATCCTTTCTTGAGCCTGGTATGCATTAATCTTCTCCCTCTTAGTGGGAGTGTGAACCCGTTGAGGGACATTGTTATCTCTCACTTTTAAGGGTTCTCGTTTAGGAGTACTGTGTCTCCTCGGAGGGGTCTTGCCCCCTTTCTCTGGAGTGCACCTTGGTTGAGGATCCCTGGGCCCCTTTTGAGGGGTTTGATCTCCTCGCTTTCTCTTCCTGTTATGCTTCTTGGAGCTCACTGAAGGTGATGGGCACCCGGTTGACTCCTTCACCGGGGCCCTTTGGCGTTTCCCGCCGGCTGGCGGCTTTCTGCCTTCTTCTTCTTGGGACTGGAACATACAGCTGCAATATGACCAATTCCTCCACAATTAAAGCAAATCATCTCACCGTAGTCAGGTGGGGATGCTGGTGCTGGAACAGCTGGAAACAATTCCCTCCTGCTTGTTTCTTTCTTGGGACTGGGCGTCTCTTTCGCCACTAGAGATGTCAGTATCTCCATCATCTGGGACATCTGCAACTTCAGGGCATCTACCTCTGTGTCTCCTTCAGGGGTTAAGGCTGACCTGACCGTGGCCACTGGAAGTTTTGTAGACCCATCACTTGCTTTTCCCGTTTCTCTTCCAACAGGGCCTCTTCTTCTCTGACCACTCGAATGAGATCGGGGTAGTCCAGGCTCTTCCCATCCTGCCGGGTGCGTAGAATTAGTGCGACAGGGTCTAGGGGTTGGGCTCCCCTGACCACCTGCTGGGCACGGGCTTCATCTACCTTCCCCGGATCTATCCCCTTCTTCAGGATAATCCTATGCAGGATCTTGTCTATGCGTCCCATATACTCTGACAGCTTCTCCCCTGTCTTCTGGTAACAGTGTTCCAGTTGATAGGTAAGTTCTGTGATTTTTTCTGTCCCACCAAACACACTTTCCAGGATGTCTATGTAGTCCTGGGCAGTGCAATCCTTTTTACTTGTCTTCAGATTGCGTATGGCCTCTAAGGCAGGTCCTTTTAGGCTCTCTACAATCCTTTGCTTCTTTCTGCCTTCTGAGACCTCCCATTCTTCTAAGGCCTGCGTGGCGCCATCTAACCACTCTTCAAATCCCTCTTCTCCCGAGGGCACAGGTGTCCTCCCTGAAAACATCCGGAGTTTCCTGTATCCCGACATTGGGTAATCCCCGGGGTCTCTTCTGCACTGAGTCACAATCTCCTCTAGGACAGCACACAGTTCTGCACTAAGAGTAGTTTGTGCGGGTGTGGGACTTTCCGCGCCCTTCTGCTCTTCCTCCTTTGGGGATAGCATGGCTTCCATAGGAGAACAGTCTCCCTTGCGCGGCAGCGCATGCAGCACTTGATAGGCCTGACCATTCGGTGCTTGTATGCTTTGGCTCCTGAACTGCTCTGGAGTCTCTTCCTGCCATTCTATTAAGGCATATGTATGCCCGGCATCATTTCTCATGTCCATTATCCATGGCTTTTGGCATGGGGATAGGGACATTATAAGCTGCTTGACTGCCTCTCTCTGCCATATCCCTGGCAGTTCAATGACTGATGCTGCGGCTGGGTAAGTGGCCCATAGTGTGTACCACTGTCCCACTTCTATCGGGTCCATGCCGGTACCTTCTGGCGGGTTTTCCCGCTGACTCAGGATCCCGGATTACGAGCCCCCACGTGTAGCGCTACCCCCAGTTAAGAGAGCCGCTGGTTTGTTTT
>CM053029.1:370581108-370661158 GCA_028564925.1 Lithobates sylvaticus
ACGCCTCTGTTAAGCCCCATACACACGGTCGGACAATCCGCGGACCAGGTCGGTCGGATTTTGTCCGTCGTACTTTGTCCGATGTTGGTGTTGCGTACACACGGTCGGACTACGTTGTCGGAATATCCGGTCTGCAAGAACGTCGTGACGTAAGTCGTCGTCCACGAGATTACAAAAGGGAAGTTCAGCACCACGTCAGGCACCCGTTGGGCTCCTTCTGCTGATCCCGTGTTTATCGAGAGTTAGTGGAAGTTTGGTGACTTAAGATTCGCGCTTCTCAGTTTTCTGACTCAGATCGTTACTGCTCTTCAGTTTGTGCTTGTCGTGCGTATCTGTTTATTAGTGCGTGTAGTCAGTTCGCATTTGTTGGTCATTGCGGCCTATATCTTGATATAGGACGCTTTGATTTGCACTGCTTATTGTCTGCTCGTTGCTGGTATTCATTTCGTTCTTTCAGGCCTTGCTGTTTATCGGTGCTTTCTGTTTGTCCGTTCTGACCAGCCGACCTTTTGTGACCTTGTGAGCGATGTTTCCCGTGCGTACTCGTCGCCGAGTTCGTGCTGTACGCGGAATTGGTGTCAGGCTTTTAGCTTTGACCCAAGACCCGTCCATGAACAGAGTGACGAGGAGTATGTGGACCAAGAATTGGTTGCTTCAGCGTGACCAATTCTCGCACATGCCTTTGCTTCGTGAGATCCGGGAGAATAATCCTGATGATTTCAGGAACTTTCTCCGGATGACGGACCCCGATTTTCACCGTCTTTTGGCTTTGCTGACCCCCTTTATCAGCCGGCAGGATACCTGCATGAGACAAGCCATTACTCCGGAGCAGAGGCTTGTTGCCACGTTGAGGTACTTGGCGACAGGGAGAAGTCTTCAGGATTTGAAGTTCTCTTCAGGTATCTCTCCCCAGGCCCTGGGAATCATTATTCCAGAGACCTGTTCTGCCATCATCCAGGTCCTGCAGGAGGACTATATTAAGGTAACATTTATACTTTACTATTCCCTTCTATGTATGCTCTGTTTGCTAATGTCTTCTATTTTTGACCTCCTTCCCTAATTACCATGATTGCAATATGTTCTAATATGCTGTGCCCCTTTTCTCCTTCATGCATTTTTCCCTTCACTTACCTTACCAGCATGCTCTTCTGCCCCAATAGACACCTATGGCCTAGTCACTTAAGCAATGTATTTTGTCTGCTGCATAGTATTGTTTGCCCCCAAACACCCCCTAAAATATGCACAAATGTTTGCTGTGTGGTTTACTTCATGTAGAGCCCCTTTAGAATTTTTTTTTTTTTGGTGGGGGGGGGGGGGGGCAAACTCATTAGGAACCCCCTCCCCCAACTGCTCTGTCAGATGGTACCAATCCTTTATCTGCTGGCTTTTCCAAGGTCCATACACACTATATACCTACCTCTTTATAGTGGGCATCTTTAGGGATGAATTCAGCAAAGCATGTAGTGCAAGGGGCTGCCTCCATACATTCCATTTCCTAATTTTTTGTCTTCTTTCCCTCCTATTAGCTTGCTTGGTAAGTTCAGAATGTCACAATGTGCCTGCCTTTTTTTGGGGGGGGGGGGGGGGGGTTGAAATGTTATTTTATCTTTCCTGGGGGCTGCCAATAGTGTTAAGTACAGAGGGTCTGGCCAAACTAGCACACATTATTGAGCCATTTGCCAATCAATGAAGTGCAGAGGGTTACCTGCCCCCCCCCCCCAAAACCCTAGTTATTGCCAATGGCCCATCAGAAGTGGGGGGATTGATGGGGGGTGAGTCATCTGTGAAGGGGAGCCTCTACTTTTCTGTGCAAATACTTTCCAGCCTCCAATTTTATACAATGCTCTTGTTCCAAGATGTTGATTGTCTAATCTGCTTGCAATGTTTAAGTGCAAAGTGACTAATTTATTTTTCTTGTTTCACTCCACAGTTCCCTTCCACGCCACAGGAATGGCAGACTGTGGCCTCCCACTTTGCCAGCCGTTGGGACTTTCCTAACTGCGGAGGGGCAATTGATGGGAAACACGTCCGCATCGTCCCACCGCCCAACTCGGGGTCCTACTATTATAATTATAAAGGGTTTAATAGTGTAGTGATGTTGGCGGTGGTGTCGGCAACATACGAGTTTATGTATGTGGACGTGGGGATGAACGGCCGGATCTCGGATGGTGGTGCCATTACGCACACGGAGTTCTACTGGCGTCTCCAAAGTGGCAGTCTGTGCTTGCCACCTCCAGAGGAGAATGCCGAAGGACTCCCCTTCATCTTTGTCGCAGATGAAGCATTTGCGTTGACTCCCCATGTGATGAGGCCGTTCCCGATGAGGACCCTCACCTCGGACCAGAGGGTCTTCAACTACAGGCTGTCCAGAGCCAGAAGAGTGGTGGAGAACACTTTTGGCATCCTGGCCAGCCGCTTCCGCCTGTTCCTGACGGCATTTCCCTTGGCGGAATACAAACTGAACCACATAGTTCTTGCCTGTTGCATATTGCACAACTTCCTCAAAAGACATAACAGGAACTATGTGGTGCCCGTTGGCCCAGATGTGGAGGGCCCTCCAAATGCGGACCTCACAGCCCTTCAAGTGGCACGTCCAGGCTTGCCCCCTCTAAATGCCCGCGTGGTCCGCGAGCAATATATGGAGTACTTTGTGGGTAGGGGGGCCATTGCTCTGCCTGACGATGTGTGAGAGGCATTTTTTAATAAATCTGATATTTTAACCAACCTCTGATTTCTTGTCATTTCAGTCTTCTTTTTAGCTTATTTTACTTTGACATTTTTTCCCTTTGCCTTCGACAGTGGGAATGCACTTTCTGGGCAAAAGGAGGTAACAGTCTCTTCTTCCCAAAAAGATTATTCTCATGTTGTGTGTTTGCTACCTAATCTTTGGTCTAGAGAAGGTTTGTCCTGCATAACTGACAGCCAAAATACTCCTTTTCATCACCAGGTCTGACATGTGTGTATTCTGAAAAATGCTGTGCTCCGTGTTTTCGTACAAAGCACTGTGGGTGTCATTTACATAAGTCAAATCCGCTATGCTCTACAAGTGCATTGAAAAAGTTCCCTGGGAAAGGAAATTGCAGTGCAAAGTGGATTTGCCTTTAGTAAATAACACCCATTGCCCCCCATATCCTTTACATTTTACATACATAATGCATTGTGTTTTTTAAATAAGGAAGCCACACATTTAGAAAAATAATAAAGTTTACTTGGAAAACATTCACAAGTGCGTTTACAATCTTCACGCCAAAACTGACAACATCTTGGTTATTTACAACATTGTTTACAAACATTCCGCAATTGGTAAAACCAGGCATGGAGCTAACCAGAACCTATGAACTAGGAAAGTTCAACTTTGTAAAGTGAAGACAAGATCAGACATGACTATATGTTCAAAGTGTGTTTGATCTTGCCTTCATCACATGGGGGGGTCACCCCCGAAAAGTGGAAATTTGGAACATGCACACAATTTGGGTGTGAAAATGGTCATTAGATGGTAAAACACATGCCTAGAAGCTTCAAAAGTGCCATTTTCCATCATGGGGATGAATGGACGTTTTTTGGGGGTGCAACCCCTTCACCACAACCCCTTTCGTAGTTCGTAAAGTGTTTGCACCCCCAAAAAAACGTTGGCATTCATCCACCATGATGGGAGCTAGCACATGTGGACACAATGTGTGCATGTTCCAAATTTCACACAGTTTTTAAGTTGCAAATGTGTTCAGAAGCTGGCACAAATGTGTGTTAATTACTTGGTGCGTTTTCATATTTTTCCTAAAACATCAATGATGTTCTTCAATTTTTGTTGAACATCATTGATGTTTTGCTTTATGTAATCTAGATCTCTATTGCAGACCATTATCTCTCCGATGAGTACGTGGGCACTCTCTGTGGTAAAGTGCGATTTTTCTTCCACAACATCCACGTCACCTAAAAACCACAAACAAACAAAAATGGGGTGTTGGAAATGAGGCAGCCATACATGGATTAGCTTACCAGTAGCTGTGTTCTCCAACACTCACCTGTTGTGGTGACAATTTCTCCAAGTTCGATGATCTCTCCTTCCTCCTCCTCCTCCTCTGCTTCTGCTCTTTCCCCTTTTTTGGGAGGTGTTGGTTTGGGGGTTTCCTCAGACGGCCCAAGTTTTCGCTCCCCTATGAGAATGTACAAAAGGAAGATTTAGCAACACAATCTATTGAGGGCAGAAATAGGAAATGACAAACATTGGTTGAAAGTGACGGACACTATTTTAGTTTGGCCAGTTACAAATGCCAACTACATAAATGTAGTCACTTTGTAAAGGTGCTAAACTGACTAGCTTTTTGGTCGAAGTTTATGTGATGGAGACCCCCCTCTAGTATCCACTGGAGCACATGTGTGGAAAAGCCTAATAAAAAGGGGGTTTGGGTGTCCCAGCACTAGTGCTCTAGAGTCCAGATGGGTAAACAGCTACTGGGTGACCTCTCCTTTACATTGAATAAATTGGCTTTACATTCTTGATGACATTTCTAGTGAGAACAAACTTCCTTTCCCCCAAAAAAACACCAAACATCGTATTATAAGTGGCCGAACGATCGAGGTTGCGTACGATCGAATGGACACACACACACACGACCATGACAGTGGCAGAAAGATCGAGGCTGAGTACGATCGAATGCACAGACGAACCTGAAAGTGGCCATTTTGGAATGTACAACTTTGTAAAAATCAAACCACAATGGAGCAGTATGCAAGCAAGAAATCAAACACAAAACACAACTACTTACTTTTTTGAAGAATTCGCTTGATCTTTCTGTACTGATCGGCCTCCCTCAGTTTCAGGTCTGACCAGCGTTTCCTCAGTTGCTCCTTGGATCGTTGTACCCCAAACTGATTGTACAGCCTCCTCACAACTTTAGACATGATCTTGGCCTTGCGGACATTGGGGTTGAGGTAAGGCCCATACTTCCCATCATAGTCGCTCCTCTTTAATATGTCCACCATCTCCAACATTTCTCCAATGACATATTGGAGGCCTTGAATTTCAGGCTCCGGGATCGGGACGTTTCTGCCTCCGGACTTTCCTCGTCCTCCTCCTCGTTGGTGGGATATTTGGGGCGCACCTGCTGTGTCCACGCCATGTGCTCTCCCCACTGCGCCGTAAAGAGAAGGGGTGGGGAATAGACGAGAAAGATCGTCAGGGGCGGGTGGAGTTTGACGCATGCGCACTGTATATAAAACGTCACACGCCTGTGTCGTAGCCACGATCTGGGAGACGAGGGGAGAGAAAACTCACACGAGACGATCGCTACAAACGAAGGTACAATTTGACATTGGTACATAACTAGCCTAGACTGATTTGAACTTGAGGCTTCTTTATGGAGAAGATTAGGAGAGTTTAGCCTGACATAATTGAGAGGGTTTTGTGTGGTGTTGTGTCTTGCAGAGATTATGCAGGGATTCAACGACATGAGTTTTCTCCCCCTCTTCATTGCCAAATTCAGGGAATTTCCCGTTTTATGGCAGGGTAAACACCCACATTACACCAACAAACCAAAGAGGCACGCAGCCCTGGAGGAACTTGTGGAATTTGTCAAGCCAAGGTTCCCCACGGCAACTGTTGATGATCTAAGAAAGAAAATTGGCAGCCTGAGGAGTGCGTATATCAGGGAGCGGAAGAAGGTCGTGAAGTCTGAGGAAACTGCAACTTCAGCAGATGAGGTCTATGTGCCCAAGCTCTGGTACTATCAGAGTCTCCATTTTCTGAAAGACCAGACTGATGTCACGGAGCCAACCTCGACTCCTCCTTCCACGCTTCCTTGCGCGCAGCCCACCCCTGTTGAGGCTTCCGAGGAGCAACCTGGGCCTTCCAGTATGGAAGAGGTGGAGGAGCCCAGCTTGTTCCAGGTATAGTATTTTTGTTACCATTTATGGGAATAATGAATGATGTTCACTTAATTCAGGATCCCCAATTGCTTAGTTCCTAACGTGTTTGACATATCAACTGACAGTAGTGTTGGAGACATTTGGGGCCAGAATCTAAACTGCTGGGCTGAGAATTGTATGGTTTTCTATTTGTAAACATTTTGCAACAGTCACTAGATGAGAATTGTGTGTGTTTGATTAACAAATAACTGAAACTATGTCCCTTTTTCATACACAGGAAGACCTCAGCCAGGAGGTGGCTGTGGAAGGTGGCAGTCAGGAGGAGGCAGGGGTTAGTGGCAGCCACCAGCTGGGTAGTGGCAGCCAAGAGGGGGCTAGGCCGCGGAGCCTGACTGACACCCAAACCCCTCCCCTCCGCCTTCCGTACAAAAGGGCGAGAAGGGGGGGTTATGCGGCACAGTCAGCGCTCCGCATGATCAGAGAGGCTTCAGACTCCCTACATGCCACACCCGCCGACGAGGAGACCTTTGGCTCGGTGGTTGTCACAAAAATGATGGGTATGGAGGTGAGGCAACGCAACATGTGTGAGGGGCTCATCCTCCATGTCCTAAATAAGGGTAGGGCTGGGGAGATGACCCCAGTCACACATGTTTGCCATAGCTACCATGCTCCGCCTCCTCCTCCTCCTCCTTCTGCCACCCCACCAGCACGACAGCCACAGCGTGCAAGGAAGCGTGGAAGGAAGACCTGAGAGTGACGACCTGGAATCAGTCTGGTCTGAGAGAAGATGGAGCCTCTTGTAGTACCAGAGCCTGGGGACCTAGATGGCATCTGCTGCAGTTCCGGATACTTTGGACTTCACGACCAGATTGCACTCCCCTTAATATACGTACTCCTCAGGCCCCCAATTTTCTACGCTTGAACAATGATGGTTGCCGTGGGGGGCCAAGACTTTGCAAATTCCCCAAGTTTCACCATGGCTGCGTTCCTCTTTGGTTTGTTGGTGTGACCTAAATAAAGGTTTTTTTGATTTGAAATAATCATTGACTATTGTGTTTTACTTTGCTACAATGACAGTTTTTCTTTGAGTAGGCAGGTACATTTCACTAATCCTAAAGTAGAATTAACAAGGGGCACCAACAACAAACAACCTCCTAGTAAATTTAAGCAAGAAATACAAATGTTAATAATGTGTTTTTGGTAATTTGAGACACACAACCCCCTCCAAAAAAAAAAAAAAAAAAACATTCAAATATGTATTCCCCAAAAAAAAACAAAAAAGACAAATCATGGTAAAAAAATAACAAAGATTCTTTTCCGTTCAGAGTCAAAATAAACATGTAGTGTATAAATGCTGCAAAGTAATAAAGAAGTAAGTTTGTGAGAAGTGCGGGTGAATAGGAGCAGCTAAAACATGTCATTCTCGTTGCATTGTAAAGAAAAAGAGAATGCGCTGCATTAAAGACATTTTAACATTGCAGCGTGACGAATGTGCTGTGTCGATTAGGAAAGGTAGTTTTACCTGACCGAGCGCTTCCGTCACAGAATTTCTTCTGAGCATGCGTAGCACTTTGTCCGTCGGACAAGCGTACACACGCTCGGATTTGGTGTGATCGGACCGTGTTGACGGCAAAGATTTCCAGCAGGAGATAAGACTTTGTCCGTCGGTCAAACCGACGAACACTGTCCGATGGTGCATACACACGGTCTGATTTTTCAACAACCTTGTCCGATCGGACAGAATCCATGAAAAAGTCCGACCGTGTGTATGGGGCTTTAGAGGTAGTCAAGAAATTAGGCCATCAGTACTTCAGGTGTGATCAATTTTCAGAGATTGGCACCATAGCTTGTGGACTCTATAACTTTCACAAAGACCAAATAATATACACCTATTTGGGTTATTTTTACCAAAGATATGTAGGGGTATAAATTTTGGCCAAAATATATGAAGAAAAATTACTAATTTGCTAAATTATTAACACAAACAAAGAAAAATGCATTTTTTTTACAGAATTTTCTGTCTTTTTTCTTTTATAGCGCAAACAAAAAAAACCCCAGCGGTGATTAAATACCACCAAAAGAAAGCTCTATTTGTGTGAAAAATAGGACAAAATTGTCAAATAGGTACAGTGTTGTATGACTGAGTAATTGTCATTCAAAATGTGAGAGCACCGAAAGCTGAAAATTGGTTATTAAGGGGGTTTAAGTGCCCAGTGGTCAAGTGGTTAAAGTAGAGAATAAAGCCACTTGTTTCACTCCATCACCCAGCCCTCATAGATTCCATGATAGAAAATGAAGTGCAGTAGCCATAAGTCATATTAAAAAAATCAGTCAGTGGCACAATATGGTATATTATTTGCAGTATAGCTATGGCGGCATTGCTCCTATCAGTAAAGACCTGAGAAACCAGAGAGGCAGAAAGTTTCTCCTAAGACCCCAATCATTAAGAACTTCTGCAATAGGCAACAGCAGACTCGCCACCGTGGATGTAGATGTAGCATGTAGGTATCTCCAGAGAAGGTACATGTCAGACAAACAAGTATAGGACAGAACAATTTGCCAAAATAACAAATGTAGGCGCAAGAATCCTTGATTATCAATAGGTATCTCCCTGTATCATGGGAAGCCTATATAAATAAATAAATAAATAAAAACAATAATTCAAAGCAGTATGCACAAAAAGTGTAGATAAAGTCCATGAAACAACCAATATAAATCAGGTTATAGTCTATAAAAGTCAGTCCAGGAGTATATGAGAGACTTTATCCACATTACAGCACAGGGCAGCCTTCAGGGTAGAACAGAAACCATGTTCAGGGACTGTAAGCAAAAAACAAGTGGAGAAAAAGCGCCTCTGGGTGTAGTAGTTTTGGTAAAAGGAAATTTTTATTACAGCAATATCAATGCACTCACATTTGTGAAGATAGTAAACAGCATGGTATATGTCTCTCAGTGGCGGCTCCCCAGCGATGTATAACTGTCAGCTTTGTCCATGCAGTTCCATAGAAGCACTTCCTGTGGATGGTAAGGGCCGGCTCCGGAAGGCGGCCTCAAAACGAGGCTTGGATAGCAGGGAAGTGACGAGCTCAGGGGGATGACGTCAAAAAGATGGACGCGTTTCGTGAGCATGCGCACTCGGATGTAGTGACGAGTCGCACTCCTTTCTCAACATTAGGACAAGATGTCCTAATGTTGAGAAAGGAGTGCGACTCGTCACTACATCCGAGTGCGCATGCTCTCAACATTACCATCATTACCATTACCATTACCATTACCTTACCATCCACAGGAAGTGCTTCTATGGAACTGCATGGACAAAGCTGACAGTTATACATCGCTGGGGAGCCACCACTGAGAGACATATACCATGCTGTTTACTATCTTCACAAATGTGAGTGCATTGATATTGCTGTAATAAAAATTTCCTTTTACCAAAACTACTACACCCAGAGGCGCTTTTTCTCCACTTGTTTTTTTTTTTTCAGAACAATTTGCCCCCTGGATCAGGCAAGGGTTAGAAAAAACTTAAAGTAAATCAAGTAGTAAAAAAAAAAAAAAATGTAAAAAGAAAAGTTTTCTTCAATTACAAAATCTCTACATCCCTGAACTGTATCAGATGCAGAGATCAACAGGAACACATCCTCACAGGACAAAGGGAGAACAAGGGGGGCCCCAACATCTCGGTTCAAACTACAATCCAAAGGAACTTTTGTAATCCGATTTAGGACGCTGCATAGCGTTGTTTTTTTGCATCTCGCTATATCGCCTTACAGGAATAACGATCAAACTTTAGATCAGATGATTATAAGACTATAACCAAGCTTCTGGTTTTCCTGACCCATAATACAGTTAACTTCAGCATTTAAACTGCAGCGGTAGTTGCTCTTGTCAAAGTGTGTTCCACTCTGTCTAGTCAGGCAGTTGCAGGATTTTCAAAAAAGTGAGTCTCATCATTTGTTGCGACACAATGTTTTGCTGGGTAAAGCATTGTATAGGTAACAGCATACTTTCTGAGGCGCTTTTTCACCTCAGTGAATTTAGCCCTCCGGTGCTGCACTTCCGCAGAAAAATCTGAATAGATGGATATTCTTACATTATAAATTTTCATGAGGTCTCCCTTTTTTCTAGCTTGGTGTAATACTGCATCTCTGTCTTTGAAGTTGAGCAGTTTAAAAAGGAATGGACGTGGAAGCTCACCAGGTCTGGCGGCTAAGCAGAAACTCTGTGAGCCCTCGCAACTGTAAACATTTTTGAGAATGATTTATCACCAATGTAAAGCCCCATACACACGCTCGGATTATCCGAGGACCAGGTCCGTCGGATCATGTCCGTCATACTTTGTCCGATGTTGGTTTTGCGTACACACGGTCGGACAAAGTTGTCGGAAAATCCGATCATTCTGAACGTGGTGACGTTTGTTGCCTACGACGGGACTACGTAGAGGCTAGTAGCCAATAGCTTTGGTCTTGTAATGTGATCTGAGCATGCGTAGCACTTTGTCCGTCGGACAACCGTACACACGATCGGATTTGGTGTGATCGGACCGTGTTGTCGGAAAATCTATCCAGCAGGAGATAGGACTTTGTCCGTCGGACAATCCGATGTACACTGTCCGATGGTGCATACACACGGTCTGATTTTTCAACAACATTGTCCGATCGGACAGAATCCATGCAAAAATCCGACCGTGTGTATGGGGCTTATTAGTAAGCCAGTTTTCTATGAAAGCTACTGGATTTTTCCCTTCTGCTTTCTCCGGGATCCCCACTGCTCTCATGTGGTTTCATCTGAGTCTGTTCTCTATGTCCTCTAAGCGGGCAGTATTGCCAGAGTAGTGACACTGCAAGTGTTGTAAGTTCCTCAGCAATGGCGCCACTTCATCTTCCACATTGCTCAACCTCCCCTCCAGTGCTGTGGTATGGTCACGCAGCTTCTGCATATCATGCCTGACTAGATTAATCTCCAGTTTAACCCCCTTAACTTCAGTGGTCAGGGTGGTAATGGCAGTATTGCAGGAGGTAACTGCAGACAGAATGTCCCGCAGTGTAGGTTCTGTGACAGGCTCTGCTGGGCTGACTGTGTTCATAACTGCAGGGAGAGGGGCCTGTGTACTCACTGTGTCCAAGATGGATGTTTCTGTGGGATCCTTCTGCCAAGCTACCCCGGGGTTATCCATCTCATCCTGCTCTGCCTGGTCCAGGAATAAGGAAGCGATCTTGGGAGAATTATCTTTGGTCCCGGGCTTGGAATCGAGCTATGCAGAGTGCAGGGAGTGGGTGCCATCTTGCCCCACATGGTCCGCCGCCATTGGTGTGTCTTTTCCTCCTTTGGGACATAGCTGCACTGGAGATACGGGCACCGGATTGTAGAGCAGGGTACAGGGAGCTTGCACAGCCAAAAGGAAGCCTTTGGAGTGGTCTCAGAAGCAGGTTATCAGGAGTAATGAGCATTGAGCAGATGTACGGCGGAGCTAGTGCCCTGTGTGTTCTACTCCATTAGCTGCAAGCCATGACCCGTGTATATTTCTTTACATTAGGCACTTTAGTGTTTGTGTTCTAAATTTGTTGCAGAAACACATTAGCATTGTCAAAGCATGTAATGGCCTACAGACCTGAACATAAAAGGACTCTATGATGGTGTTTGGTTCATGAACATCTTGTATTGTTGTTTCTAGGGAATCGGAAAGTCATGAAAGAGCAGTCTTAGGTAAAGCTTTGAACTATCTCATTAGCTCCATTCTATATTTAGGTATAGATGACAAAGCATGTATGTGAACAGAGCGAAATATTACACAGGCAGTGTGTATGATATGCTGGAATATTATACTGTGACACCAGGTGTTTTAAGGTGCCTTTTTTCAAAGAAAGTGGACAGTTTTTTTCTCCATTAAAAATCTATTCTTGTTTTCACTTATCTGATATTGTTTTCAGTGAAATTGTGTAGCTGCTCACTAATACAGGTAGTGCCACTTGTGATCAAAGAACATAAACATAAAGAACATTGTTGCTTTATGTGGAAAATGAAAACTGTATATCAAAGTAGATTGCCAAACCAATCTATTAACATTCTATGAGGAATTGAGTTGCCATCTAGATGATGGAAGGCCTGTAGACGTGGTGTATCTGGACTTGCAAAAGCATTTGACACAGTTCCCCATAAACGTTTACTGTACAAAATACATACATACATACATATGGCATGGACCATAGGGTGAGTACATGGATTGAAAACTGGCTACAAGGGCGAGTTCAGAGGGTGGTGATAAATGAGGAATACTTGGAATGGTCAGGGGTGGGTAGTGGGGTCCCCCAGGGTTCTGTGCTGGGACCAAGCCTTTTTAATTTATTCATAAACGACCTGGAGGATGGGGTAAACGGTTCAATCTTTGTATTTGCAGACAATACTATACTAAGCAGGGCATCAACTTCTCGGTAGGATAAGGACACATGGCAAGAAGATCTGAACAAATTAATGGGGTGGGCAACTACATGGCAAATTAGGTTTAATGTAGAAAAATTTAAAATAATGCATTTGGGTGGCAAAAATATCAAGGCAATCTATACACCTATAGAACCTCTGGGGGAATCTAGGATGGAAAGGGACCTGGGGGTCCTAGTAGATGATAGGCTCAGCAATGGCATGCAATGCCAAGCTGCTGCTAGCAAAGCAAACAGAATATTGGCATGCATTAGTTACTTGCCTACAGGCCACTTTCACCCCCTTCCTGCCCAGACCAATTTTCAGCTTTCAGCGCTCTCACAATTTGAATGACAATTACTCAGTCACGCAACACTGTACCCAAATAAAATTTGTGTCCTTTTTTTCACACAAATAGAGCTTTCTTTTGGTGGTATTTAATCACTAGTGTTTTTTTTTTTTTTGTGCTATAAATAAAAAAAGACTGAAAATTTGGTGAAAAAATGCCTTATTTATTTGTTTCTGTCATAAAATTTAGCAAATTAATAATTTTTATCTTCGGTAAGAATAACCCTAATTAGTTTATATTATTTGGTCTTTGTGAAAGTTATAGAGTCTACAAGCTATGGTGCCAATCATGGAAAATTGATCACACCTGATCATACCTGATATACTGAAGACCTATGTCATTTCTTGAGACACTAACAAGCCAGCAAAGTACAAATACCCAAAAAAGGACCCCATTTTGGAAAGCAGACACCCAACATATAATCTATGAGGCATAATGAGTCTTTTGAATGGTTCATTTTTTTCCAGAGGTTTTTGGAAAATGTGGACAAAAATGAAAACGCATTTTTTTTTTTCACAAAGTTGTCAATTTTTAAGATATTACCAACACAAAGCATGTACATAGCAAAAATGACACCACAAAATACATTCTGCTACTCCTCCTGAGTATGGCGATACCACATATGTGTGGCCTGGCCACATACAGAGGCCCACCAGTGAAGTAGGACCTTCAGGCGTTCTACAAGCATAAATTACACATCTCATTTCTAAACCACCTATTATAATTTTGAAGGCCCTGGAGCACCAGGACAATGGAATCGTCCACAAAATGACCCCATTTTGGAAAGCAGACACCCCAATGTATAATTTATGAGGCATAATGAGTCTTTTAAACAGTTCATTTTTTTCCAGAATTTTTCGGAAAATGTGGAAAAAAATGGAAACGCATTTTCTTCCCACAAAGTTGTAAATTTTTAAGATATTTCCAACACAAAGCATGTACATAGCAAAAATGACACCCCAAAATAAATTTTGCTACTCCTTCTGAGTATGGCGATACCACATGTGTGAGACTTTTACACAGCCTGGCCACATACAGATGCCCACCAGTAAATTAGCACCTCCAGGCATTCTACAAGCATAAATTAAATCTCATTTCCTGACAACCTATCATTTTTGAAGGCCCTTCATATTTCTAACACATAGCATTTACATACCAAAAATTACACTCCAAAATAAATTCTACTGAGGAAAGGGTAAAACAGTATTACCTGTGGTTTTAGTAGTGTCCTTAGAGGAGAGAATTGGCCCAGGCAGCAGGCAGGGATGTGCTTAGCAACAGCAATAGTAGTTATCCAGGCAGCAGGCAGGAATATTGTCTATAGTCAGCACAAGAATATCGTCAGCACAGCCAAAGCATTTGTCCATAGAAATTGTCCAGGCAGAGACAGCCAGCACAGCCATAATATTGGTTCTGGTTCACTGTTACCTGCCTGCACTCATTATTGTACTGCTCTCCAGCCCTACATAAACATACTGTCTCTTGCTACAGCTAATTAGTTCCTTAGTCCAGGTAGCAGGCAGAGGTGAGGTCAGTTTATGCGGCAGGCAGAGGCATGATGGCAGTAAGTCAGCAGCAGGCTGAGGGCCGCAATCAGGTCTTACCACTTGCACAGGGGCAGAGGCTTCGACCCACCCAAATCTCAATGAGGCCTCTGGACTCCAGACCCTAATCTGGAAATTACGAAACCCAGAGACAACAAAAAAAATAGTTTTCTCCATCCGGAAAAACATTTCTGGAGCCCCTCACATGTGAGAACCCTGTGTACTACAGTAGCAGGGCAACAGATCAGTCCAAAAGCATAGTCCATAAAACAGGCCAGGGTCAGTTCACATGGAAGCAGTCCAAGCAGTAGGCAGAAGCGTAGTTTATAAAACAGGACAGGGTCAGTTCACGTGGAAGCAGTCCAAACGGTTGGCAGAGGCATAGTCAAAAACAGGCCAGGGTCAGTTCACGTGGAAGGCAGTGGCATGGTTATTTGAGAAGGCATGGGAAATTATCAGCACAGATGATGAAAATGGGGAAATGGTTAAGAATATGGGCTAATATTTTAGGGATGAGTGATATAATCTGAAGCATTCAACCAATGCAAAGGCCGGGTTCGGAGGGACACTGGGGACAATGGTAGCTGGTATATCTTCAATATCCTTTTTTGCTGCATACTCAACATCTTTTTTGGCATCTTCTGCCTGCGTCACGATATTTAAAGGAATATTAAATTTTTATTGTTTCACTTTAAGCATTATTAAAATCACTGCGAAAAAACGGCAGTTTATAAAACTTTTTTTTGCATTGATACATGTCCCCTGGGGCAGGACAAGGGTCCCCAAACAAACACTTTTTATGACAATAACTTTCATATAAGCCTTTAAAATTAGCACTTTTGGTTTTTCATGTTAGTGTCCCATAGACTTTAACGAGCTTCCGCGGCTTTCGAATTTGCCACGAACACCACATAATGTTCGTTGTTCGCCGAACATCCGAACAGCCAAAGTTTGGCCTGAACTTGTGCTTGGGCCGAACCATTCACCCATCCCTACTAGAAAGTCAGAGGTGTGTGCCTGTTCAAAGGGGACATTGGGTGGTGTCTTGAAGAGCTTAGCCAATCTAGTTCTTTGTGAAAGGACTCTTCTCTTGCTGATTTTAACTGCTACTACCACAAGCCTTGTCCACAGTTTGCTATAATCAAGGACTTGTGCATCAGCTTTCCAGAAAGGAGTTTACTGTCCTCAACTTGTACATAGTTCTGTTTTTGGATTATCCCGCTCAATTCCCTCAACCCTAACCCAGTTACTCCAAAAACAAAAACAATAAAAAGAACACCCCTAGACAGTTTTTTTAGGAAAGTGTGACTGTGAACATTTGGCTTTGCTGTGGAGCAATCTGGGAATTTCCAGCAGCTCTTTCAGGGGTAATGCTACATACAGTAGTGCATACCATATGGATCACACGGTTTTGGTTTTTATATAATTGACAGAGGGGGGAAGGTTTACAGCCCCTTTCAATTTTTACCCAGTTGTCACCAAAACAGAAAGTAAGAAAAATCTTTTGATGGGACAGAACCAAGAACTAAATTACTGCCAAGTGTTAATAATGGGGTAAGAAAGAACATCTCTCAGGTTATATAGTGTGGGGAGTGTACTAAACCCCCTGAGCTATAATTGGCCACAGGCATCCTAATGATTGGCCAAGCATGCGGGGTCACAGTGCATGCTCGGCCAATCATCAGCCAGAAATGCACTGCGACTGGCGCAGTGCATTGTGGGCCGTTCGCATCACACGAATTTGAACGGCCCAAATAGTTCTGGGCTCGACGAGCAGTCGAACACCTGATGTTCGATTCGAACGTGGGTTCGAATCGAACACCGGGCCCATCCCTATCGGTGACGTACAACACTATGACGAGCCGAGAAAATTAAGTTTAATGCTTCTGAGCATGCGTCTAATTGTTTCCGAGCATGGGTGATTTTTTGCATGTCCGAATTGCATACAGACGATCGCATTTTCGGATAGGAACTTTTCCCGACCGAAAATAGAGAACATGCTCTCAATCTTTTTCTGGCTGGAATTCTGCCAGCAAAAGACCGATGGAGCATACACGGTCGCATTTCCCGTCAAAAAGCTCTCATCTGAGTTTTGCTGGCGACATTTCCGATTGTGTGTATGCGGCGTAAGAACTGGTAAACTGCAATATATCACATTTTTATTCTTGGGTTTAGATCTAGTCTATGAGACTTACATGTTAAGCCCCATACACACGCGCGGATTATCCGCGGACCAGATCGGTCGGATCCTGTCCGTCGTACTTTGTCCGATGTTGTTGTTGCGTACACACGGTCGGACAACGTTGTCGGAATATCCGGTCTGCAAGAACGTTGTGACGTAAGTCGTCTTCCACGAGACTAGAAAATGGAAGTTCAGCACCACGTCAGGCACCCGTTGGGCTCCTTCTGCTGATCCCGTGTTTATCGCGAGTTAGTCGAAGTTTGGTGACTTAAGATCGCGCTTCTCAGTTTTCTGACTCAGATCGTTACTGCTCTTCAGTTTGTGCTCGGATGCGCGCCCCAGGGGGCGCGCAAGGGCGGAATTCTGAGAGGACGTCACTGTACGCCCTCCCAGAGTTAACAAACCGCCCTGTAGCCGTCATTCGGCTATGGGCCGGTTGTTAACTGGTTAAAAAAGTATACCTCAGCAATGGTATGTTTACAAGAATCAAAAGAAATTGTATAGATCCTGAGGACTATAGACGAGAAAGTGTGAAACTGTATACAAGATTTTGCGAATGTGGGTATTCCCACAGACAAATTAGAAAGGCCAAGAGGAAGGTAGCACTGAGAGAGCGTGACAGCTTGCTGCACAATAAAACAGTACTAGATGTACCTCCATTACGGATGGGCCCGGTGTTCGATTCGAACCGATGTTCGAATCGAACATCGGGCGTTCGCCCGCTCGGCGAGCCCAGAACTATTTGGGCCGCTCACATCAAATTCGTGTGATGCGAGCCGCAGTCGCAGTGCATTGCTGGCTGATGATTGGCCAAGCATGCACTGTGATCCCGCATGCTTTGCCAATCATAGAGCCAGCGGCGAGGAGAGACATAATTGGCCACAGGCAGGATGCCTGTGGCCAATTATGGCTCAGGTGGTTTAGTACACGCCCCACACTATAAAAGGCCGCCGCGCCGGCGGCCTTGTATAGTGTGTTCCAGTGTGTCAGTGATATGTGCTGTGATCCATTCTGCAGTGCTGCTGACTGCTGACATTATCTGCTGTGATTCTGGGGATTAGTGTGTGCGTGCTGTTAGTACAGCATTGCAGTATCACATTAAAACACCTTCCTTCCTTTCTTCATCCTGTTGTGTCATCTAAGGCAGCCATCTGTGGCTAATGAATTGCCGGTTCCTGTAACACAGAGAACAGTCATTCATTGAAAGTCATTGATACAAAAAAAGTAATTGATAAAAAACAAAAAAAAAAGCGTGGGGGTCCCCCCAAATTCAATTACCAGGCCCTTCAGGTCTGCTATGGATATTAAGGGGAACCCCGGCCAAAAAAAAAAAAAAGTAAAATGGCGTGGAGTCCCCCTCAAAATCCATACCAGACCCTTATCCGAGCACGCAACCTGGCAGGCCACAGGAAAAGAGGGGGGGACGAGAGCGCCCCTCCCTCCTGAACCGTACCAGGCCACATGCCCTCAACATTGGGAGGGTGCTTTGGGGTCCCCCCCAAAGCACCTTGTCCCCATGTTGATAAGGACAAGGGCCTCTTCCCCACAACCCTGGCCATTGGTTGTGGGGGTCTGCGGGCGGGGGGCTTATCGGAATCTGGAAGCCCCCTTTAACAAGGGGACCCCCAGATCCCACCCCCTCCTGTGTGAAATGGTAAGGGGGTACAAAATTACCCCTACCATTTCACCAAAAAAGTGACAAAAATTGTAAAAATGACAGGAAACAGTCTTTGACAATTCCTTTATTAAAATCTTCATAGTTTCATAGTTGCATTGTTAGTAAGGTTGAATAAAGACATCAGTCCATCCAGTTCAACCTGAGCGAGTGTCTACAACTGTCCCTATCCCTGTACATTGCACACTCAGGAGGTTGTAACAGGGGTCATAGTACCTGTGCAGGGAGATCAACATCAGGATCCACCCTATCGCCATCATTGGATCACCCGGTAAGGTAAATATTCTGGTAAGTAACGCAGGGACCACCACTTAGCAGTTGATCCAGGGACCAACATCCGACCGCCCCTCGGGGGGTCAGGAAGGAATTTTTTCCTCTGCTACAGCAATTGGCCGCGCTAGTAGGGGTTTTTCGCCTTCCTCTGGATCAACGGGAGGGAGGGTGTAGGTCTACAGGGTTTTCCCACAGATCCGCAACATCTTCAACTAGCCTGCGCAAGACCGTTATCGCCTCAACAACAGCATCAGCGTTTTTTCAACGCATCATCTCGTCCACAGCAGGGAATTTTTTTGGAGCACCTCAACATGTGCAATTTCAAATACTCAGCAGAGTCCCTATGCAGACTAAGAAATTTGACCGCAACTCTACCGACCGACATTCAAAAAATATTACAAAAAGAACGACTACTAAGAATCGATCCACAAGCAACGATCAAACATAGGAAGACTACAACTCAACCGCAACAGTTAGCATGCGCTTTGATTAACACCAGATCGGCAGTCAAGCACAGGCACAAAATCCATGACTTCATCACACAAAACAACATAGATTGCCTCTTCATCACGGAAAGCTGGCTAACACCCGACTGCAACACCATCCTAACAGAATTAGTGCCAGAAAACTACAGGATCCTAACCGAGCATAGGAAAGGAAAAAAAGGAGGAGGCCTAGCAGTGATCTTCAAAGCTCATCTAGCGCTCGTCAAACCTACGGTACAGAACAAAGCAACGTTAATGGAGACACTTACTCTACAGATGCAAACCACACCACAAGAAACCATCCACATGCTGCTATGCTACAGACCACCAGGACCAAAGACAAATCTACCGATACCACTCACGGAATTCATCTCGGCACACACCCTGAAAAACAACAAGATTCTAGTACTCGGAGATTTCAACCTCTGGGCGAATTCCACCGAAGACCCCATCGCCACCACCTGCATCAATCAACTGGAAGACCTAGGGCTTCAACAACTAGTAAAGGCTCCCACACATGGGTCGGGTCACATCCTGGACCTCATCTTCAAGCAAAATACGGACATCAGCATTCAAGACAACATAGCGCTACCATGGTCAGACCACCACGCTATCAAATTTGAGATCGCCACCAACATCTCCCTGCAAAAACCAAACCCAGCAGCAACAACACACTGGATTAGATCGCAGAAGAAACTACATTCGGAAATCTTCAAAACCACACTAACACACAAAATGGGTACACTAAATCAAAACCACTCAACAGAACGAATACTCAGCTTCATAAACAAGGCACTTCTACAAACAGCAGACGCAGTCGCCCCGAAACATCGAGTACCCATCCGCAAGAAAAATTCTGGTTGGTTTAATGGCACGCTTACTCTACTGAAACGGGAACACAGAAGAGCAGAAAGAGCCTGGAGAAGAAACACCACAAAGGAAAATCACACAAACTACAGAATACTCACCAAGAGATATCATAAAGCAATTTTCACAGCAAAAAAAGAACATGTCTCAAACACCCTCTCAAAAGCCTTAAACCGACCACGGGAACTTTTCAAACTAGTCGCCCAGACTATGAACCCCACCTGCCTTGAGCCCCTAGGAAACGAAACTCAAGAATACTGCAACAAATTATCAGATTTTTTCATCAACAAAATAGACAACATTCAGAAAATAATTCAACAAAAAAAAACAACAACCAGCTCTACTCAACTCAACCCAGGTAAGGAATTTTACATCCACAGCGCACAAGCACCACATTTTTCACTTACCCCGATCACAACGGATGAAACCAAAAATGTCATCAAGAGCCTCCGAGACAGCACCTCGCCAAACGACATCATCCCCACAAAACTCTTGAAAGAATGCTCCGACATTCTGGCCCCCGCTATCACACACCTAGTAAATCAGTCGTTCAAAGAAGGATTGGTTCCGAATTCCCTCAAGCAAGGCATCATCAAACCATTACTAAAGAAACCCAACCTCGACCCCAAGGATCCGAACAATCGCAGACCGGTAACAAGCCTGAACACCATTTCCAAGATCATGGAGAAAGCAGTAGTACAACAGCTTCAACTTCATCTGGACACACACAAGCTCCTAGACCCACTACAATCGGGCTTCCGCCCAGGCCATGGCACAGAAACGGCACTTCTGAAAATATGGGATGACGCCCTAGAAGCAGCGGATGAGGGAGAATCGTGTCTTCTGGTATTGCTGGATCTCAGTGCGGCGTTCGACACAGTGGACCACAACATGCTTCTCAGCCGCCTCAAGGAAGTGGCAGGAGTTACAGATGGAGATCTGCCATGGTTCGCTTCCTTCTTAGGAAACCGGTCACAAACAGTGAAACTAGGAGCCTTCACTTCGGAAACTCGGGCAATCACTTATGGAGTCCCTCAAGGATCACCATTGTCACCAGTACTGTTCAACATTTACATCCGACCACTCTTCAAAATTATTAGCAAATTGGATCTGTGCTTCCACTCATACGCGGACGACACTCAACTGTACTTCCGGATCACCGGACAAAAAGACCAATACCAGGAACTAGGAAAATGTCTCACATTGATAGATGACTGGATGACCACTAGCTCCCTCAAACTAAATGGATCAAAAACAGAATTACTGCTCCTCGACGCAAACTCAAGGAAAAAGACGAAGACCCCTTGGACACCACCAACCATCTTGGGACAGACCATCCTTCCAAGCAACAAAGCCAAAAGCCTCGGAGTAATCTTTGATTCAGAGATGACAATGGAGGCACAAATAGGATCCGTAATCAGCGGATCCCACCATCTCCTTCGCATGCTACGCAGACTCATCCCCTTCATCCCGGAAAAGGAAAAAGCGGTAGTAGTAGGAACGATCATCAATTCACGGCTCGACTACGCAAACTCACTCTACATAGGATTACCGGATTACCAGATTGCGCGCCTTCAAATTGTCCAAAACACAGCAGCAAGAATAGTCACCGGAAAGAAACCCTGGGAATCCATCTCCCCATCCCTAAGGATGCTCCATTGGCTCAAGGTAAAAGACAGGATCACATTCAAGACCCTCTGCCTCACCCACAAATGTACACAAGGAAATGCGCCTCAATACCTTTGTGAGAAAATAGAAAAATACATACCGAATCGCAGACTTCGATCAACAAACCAAAATCGCCTTCTCATCCCCAAAGCCCGCTACAAATCGAAGGGAGAACGAAGATTCGCAGTACAGGGACCCCGGCTATGGAATGCTCTACCAAACAACATCCGCATGGAAGAAAACCATCAGGCCTTCAGGAAAAAACTCAAGACCCACCTCTTCTAATACATGGCATCCCAACATGAGCAGTCAAGCGCCTCGAGGCGATTCAGTTCGCAGTTGCAGCGCTATACAAATCATTCATTCATTCATTCATTCACATCGGTCCCTACCCTCAAGGAGCCCACAATCCAAGGTCCCCATTCATATACTAGGGCCAATTTTTTTTTTTTTTGGACAGAAGCCAATTAACCTACCTGCATGTCTTTGTATTGTGGGAGGAAACCGGAGTACCCGGAGGAAACCCACGCAGGCACAGTGAGAACATGCAAACTCCAGGCAGGTAGTGTCGTGGTTGGGATTCGAACCAGCGACCCTTCTTACTGCTAGGTGAGAGTGCTAACCACTACACCACTGTGCCGCCCATCTTCTTTCATCTTCTTTCTTCTGGTCTTCTTCCTTCTTCCTTTCTTCATCCTTCGGTTTCTTCATCTTCTCCTTCCGGCATCTTCTTCCATCTTCTTCTTCCTCCGATCCGCTTCTTCTTGCTCTGGTCTTCTCGTCCGGCATCTTCTTCCACGGCGTCGGTGTCTCTTCTGGGCCGCTTCGCACAATGGGAGGCTCCCGCTGTGTGAGGCTTTGCTGCGTCTGACAGGTCTTTTATAATGGAGGGCGGGGCCACATGGTGACCCCACCCCCTCTGACGCATGGGGACGTCATGGGGAATTCCCTATGGCTTTCCCCATGACGTCAGGGGGGGGCGGGGTATTCTGACTAAAATAGTGTAAAATAGTCGGCACCTCCCCCAAACTTGTGGCTCGACAAGCCAGGAGTTTGGGCGACATGCTGTTACGGTCCGAATTTGTCAAAGAGCCAGATCAAACGTGGCTCGATGACTATCCAAGATCTAAAGGCATGTACCACTGTTCAAAATGCCAGATCTGTCCATTTGTCCATAGGACATCCAACTTTATGGACGCTCTTGGCAAAGAAACATTCAAAATTTGTGATTTGATTAATTGTTCTACCACACGGGTAATTTACTTAATAACTTGTCCCTGCCCTAAAATATATGTAGGAAAAACAAAACGATCTTTAAAAATTAGGATAGGTGAACACCTGCGTGAGATCAGGGAAAAAGGGAAAATACCTGAGAAGCCACTGGCAAAATTTTGCCTTATGCCATGGAGGGAATCCCACTGGCATGTCAGTAAAAGGCATCTATGCCCTAAATTTACCCACCAGACGGGGGGATTTTGACCGTATACTACTACAAAAAGAAAAGTGGTGGGTGTATAGGCTGAAGTCCCTCCTCCCGGTGGGACTTAATACTGAACTAAATCTTCAGGTATTTCTGGACACGTAATTAAAATCACAGCATCTCCAATATACATTTTGCTGTATATGTAAATGCATGTGGATGCAGGTATATGTTACCTTACTACTGACAGGACAATTGTTTGGAAGCATTTACTCTTCTTGACCATTTTTCTTGATTAGTGTTTTATGGGTTAATGAATTGGCCTTATCCATCTGTCATCAAATAAATAACTTGCATACATGCTCTTGTTTTAGAAGTGAAGTACTTGTAATTAGAGTTGAGCTGACACCTGGATGTTCGGGTTCGATGGTTTCAGCAGAACTTCGCAAAAAAGTTTGAGTTCGGGACCGAACTTGACCCCTAACCCGAACCCCATTGAAGTCAATGGGGACCCAAACTTTTTAGGACTAAAATGGCTCTAAAAAGGTATTGGGAAGGGCTAGAGGGCTGCAAATGGCAGCAAATTGTTGTTAAGAGCATGACAAGTGACTCTGCAAAAAATGTGGATAGGGAAATAACTTAAAATAACATAAAATACATAAAAAATAATATGCTGGAGGCCCCCTTCTCAGAAGAAGAGGTACAGGGAGTCATTAAGAACCTCAGAAACTCAGTGGCACGATGCCACACATATGGTGGGAATGCCCCAATAATACGCCCTTTCTGGAAAAAATTATTTAATTTAATCGATAAGCTTGTGGGAAAATAAAATACTTTGAAATAAAAAAAATTAAAAATAATAATCTTGACCTAGGAGGACCATATGGAGTAGGAGGTTGAGGTGGCAGTGGAAGTGGCGGTGGAGGAGGACGAGGTAGCCAACACTGGTTTTTGTTTTAAATTATTATTTTTTTAAATTAGGGTACACCCCAAAAGAGTGAGAAAGATCAAAAATACAACAATGGCTGGGTAAGGCTGATGATGTGTCAAATTCTGTCCCCCGTCGGATAGTGTCCGCCCTGTACTGCGCTTGCGCAGTACTGAGGACAAGGGGATTCCGAAAATCTCTGAAGATGAACGGCGCCTGTGCTGTGAGTCCAGGTTCAAGCCCCACCATCCAAGTGGACAAGGACACTTTCTCTAAGTGCATCTCGATTGGGTAAGAGTCTGTTTATCATTTATCAACATGTATCCCCTCCCTTATACTAAGAATGAATGAATGCTGCTGAATATTGACGCAGCAATTTCTGACTTTACTCAATTACCAATGTTTAAAATTTCCCTCCTTCTTTTCAGATGTAAACACTGTATTTCCTGATGAAGCTTTTTATATCGAAACTAGTCGAAATACTTTCTGTAGGCATTTGTTTTTAAGATTGTCAAGTTTATTCTGTACAAATAATAATAATAAAATGTTATATTTTACATATATTGGTTTATGAATCATATTAACACTATATACTGTACTGTGATAGTCCGACAGCTCCCCCCCCCCCCCCTCTGGAGGGCCCTGGCTGGAGACCAGGTTCCCCCCACAAACATTTCTCAAGTGGACATAGAGTCAGAATAAAAAATAGCCGAGCAAAGCGAGGCCATGCCCGAAGCGTGGCGAGCGAAGCGAGCTGGCGAGGGGCCCTGTCACTATGTGCTACCGTATAGCCAATTGGATGGTGGGGCTTGAACCTGCACTTACTGCGCAGGCGGCGTTCATCTTCTGAGATTTTCGGAATATCCTTGTCCTCCGTACTGCGCAAGGGCTGCGCCTGCGCAGTACAGGGCAGACACTATCCGATGGCCAGACAGTTTTTGGCAGAACACTGTTATACATGTCTATTCTGCACAAGGTACGGACAAGTCCTGTGGGATCCATGCCTGGTTCATTTTAATGAACGTGAGTTTGTCCCCGTTGACTTCAATGGGGTTCGGGTTAGGGGTCAAGTTCGGTCCACATTGGCTCTGGACAGACGGCTGCGCTTGTCTGTGATAACGCCCCCTGCCGTGCTAAATACACGTTTAGATAATACACTGGCTGCAGGGCAGGCCAGCACCTCCAAGGCATAAAGGGCAAGCTCAGGCCATGTGCCCAATTTGAAGACCCAGAAGTTGAAGGGGGCAGACCTGTCATTCAGTACGTGTAGGCATGTGCACACATACTGCTCCACCATGTTGGTGAAATGCTGCCTCCTGCTAAGACGTTCCACCTCAGCTGGTGGTGCTGGTTGTTGTGGCGCACTGGCCTCAACATTCGTACAGCCGCATTAGGCCCGACCAAATACCGCTACAGGCTCTGTCGCCTACTCGCACCTGAGGAAGGTGTTTCACTTGTGCGTGTAGTTGGCACAGATAGACCACGTCCTCTCCCTGGAATAAGAGCTCCACCAGCAGCACCATGACCAGGGCACGTCCCTTCTTTGTAGTTCTCCTCATATTTCTCAAATTTATGATCTTGCCCTAAATGGGCGTTTTTAGAATAGCAGAATAGAGCAACAGTATCTAAAGGGTGTATCTCATAGTAACATAAGCAGTGCTGGTGCACTGAGCTTGCATAAAATGCCTGCCAATACCAACCTAACTAACAGACAGACAAAAGTTATCTTTTCATGTGTAGTGCCCACATCCTGCTCAGGGAGACATCCATCCATCCCTGCTCACCGATCCCAGCCACACTCAGGGACAGTGTAAAAAGATTGTGCACTGCATACCAGCCCATACTCGGCATACCCGCCCATATTCTGCATGCTCTGCATACCCGATCATACTCTGGTAGATACGCTGAGTAATTAGATCTGATATACAGGCATACCCAGCCATCCTATCTGCAATTCTCTGCCTTCCCAGCCATCCATACCCTGCCTTCCAAGCCAGAATCAGGACTCCTATCTAATTCTCTCCCTCAATGCAGCAGCAGCCACCTTTCCCTAAAGCAGAGTGACGTGTTTGCTATGTGCCTCTAGCTTATATAGAGGCTGGGTCAAACGCTGCACTGGCCAATCACAGCCATGCCATTAGTAGGCATGGCTGTGATGGCTTCTAAGGGCACACAAGTTAAACAAATGTTGATTGGCTGCCCTGCAGCTTTTTAAAAGGCGCCATTACATTGCCGAACACCGAACTCGAACCTGAACATACAGTAAATTGTTCGGGTTCGGGTCCATGTACCAAAAACCCAAAAGTCTGGTACGAACCCAAACTTTACAGTTCCGGTTCGCTCAACCCTATGATGTCTGGTACGAACCCAAACTTTACAGTTCCGGTTCGCTCAACCCTACTTGTAATATAGTAGCTAATGAAATATATTATCCTCTTTCTTTGTTCTGTCCACCATTAAACTCATAGCACCTCCAAATATATATTGCATATTTACATGTAAATGTATGTGGTTGTATGCATATGTTAAGATGAGTACTCTTAATACCGATAGGATACTTGTCTGGAAGCAATTGTTGTTCTTGACTATTACCTTGGATCTGTGATTTATGGGTTAATGAATTTGCCTTACCCATCCGTTTCCAAATAACTAACTTACATACGTGTCCCTGTTTTAGATAAAGAAGATAAGTACCTGCAGCGTGGCAATAAAAACACATCCTCCTGTTTCGTTATGTTTTGTTTTGTTTTCTTTATTAATTGTTGTCTGACAGTTTGTTTGTCTTTATGGTTATGTGTGTGCCTATCCCCAGCACTGTGCTAAGTCGTCATTGAATGTCGTTATGCATCCGCATTTGATTTAACTTCAGATATTTAATTGTGCTTGCTTTTAGCCAGTGAGATTTTGTAAAGGCTAATAAACCTGACGAATTGTCATGAACGGGATAATATCCCTTAAATTAAATAATGATTAAGAAATTTATCGTAATATGTATCCCTGCGCCAGCCTAGTATGTAACGAAGTGGTCTACTACTGCGGCAAACACTGAAGGGAGATTTCAGGTCCAAAAAAAGATATATAAAAGAGGTAGTGCTGCGCTGTATATTAAAATAAACGTATAGGTGCAGATATAAATATAAGGTGCTTATGAGAACAAACTTAACTTGCACTGGCAAGTGAAAATAGCCATAAAGTTTCAACGTGACTAAAAGTGCATACTGTGCATGGATAACTTAATATAAAAGTACAAGTGAAACACTATTAACACAATTTCAAAATGGAAATCAATATATGATATAATAATGTTAGTAGATCTTTAAGTATAAAGTTCATAAAAGTTCATTAAAATGTTCATATGTTGGTTGCGCCAATAAAACAGCATGAAAACGCATAACGGATGCGTTTACATAAATACGATCCTTTCAGTAAGAGTCATATTTTTTTTATCTTATTATGCATAAAAACTTCAAATAATAGTATAGTATACAGTGGTGTGAAAAAGTGTTTGCCCCCTTCCTCATTTCCTGTTCCTTTGCATGTTTGTCACACTTAAGTGTTTCGGAACATCAAACCAATTTAAACAATAGTCAAGGACAACACAAGTAAACACAAAATGCAATTTGTAAATGAAGGTGTTTATTATTAAAGGTGAAAAAAAATCCAAACCATCATGGCCCTGTGTGAAAAAGTGATTGCCCCCCTTGTTAAAACATACTATAACTGTGGTTGTCCACACCTGAGTTCAATTTCTCTAGCCACACCCAGGCCTGATTATTGCCACACCTGTTCACAATCAAGGCATCACTTAAATAGGAGCTGCTTGACACAGTAAGGTCCACCAGAAGATCCTTAAAAGCTACACATCATGCCGAGACCCAAAGAAATTCAGGAACAATTGAGAAAGAAAGTAATTGAGATCTATCAGTCTGGAAAGGGTTATAAAGCCATTTCCAAAGCTTTGGGAATCCAGCGAACCACAGTGAGAGCCATTATCCACAAATGGCGAAGACATGGAACAGTGGTGAACCTTCCCAGGAGTGGCCGGCCGCCCAAAATTACCCCAAGAGCGCAGCGACGACTCATCCAAGAGGTCACAAAAGACCCCACAACAACGTCCAAGGAACTGCAGGCCTCACTTGCCTCAGTTAAGGTCAGCGTTCATGCCTCCAACTTTTGGGACAACATTCTGTGGACCAATGAGACAAAAGTGGAACTCTTTGGAAGGTGTGTGTCCAAGTATATCTGGCGTAGAAGGAACACTGCATTTCAGAAAAAGAACATTATACCAACAGTAAAATATGGTGGTGGTAGTGTGATGGTCTGGGGCTGTTTTGCTGCTTCAGGACCTGGAAGACTTGCCGTGATAAAAGGAACTATGAATTCTGCTGTCTACCAAGAGATCCTGAAGCAGAATGTCCGACCATCTGTTCGTGTACTCAAGCTGAAACGAACTTGGGTTCTGCAGCAGGACAATGATCCTAAACACACCAGCAAGTCCACCACCGAATGGCTGAAGAAAAACAAAATGAAGACTTTGGAGTGGCCTAGCCAAAGTCCTGACCTGAATCCTATTGAGATGTTGTGGTATGACCTTAAAAAGGCCGTTCATGCTCGAAAACCCTCTAATGTAACTGAATTAGGACAATTCTGCAAAGATGAGTGGGCCAAAATTCCTCCAGGACGCTGTAAAAGCCTCATTGCACGTTATCGCAAACGCTTGGTTGCAGTTGTTGCTGCTAAGGGTGGCCCAAACAGTTATTAGGTTTAGGGGGCAATCACTTTTTCACACAGGGCCATGATGGTTTGGATTTTTTTCACCTTTAATAATAAACACCTTCATTTACAAATTGCATTTTGTGTTTACTTGTGTTGTCCTTGACTATTATTTAAATTGGTTTGATGTTCCGAAACACTTAAGTGTGACAAACATGCAAAGGAACAGGAAATGAGGAAGGGGGTAAACACTTTTTCACACCACTGTAGGTGATAAATTGTATAGGTGATAATTAATATGGTGGTGTAGGTCCGTGAGGTAAAATTGGGTGTCAAACAAAAAACCACAGGTGAATTGATGAAGGTGCTGGTGGTCACTGGTGTTTACTCTCCAAAGAGTAGTGCAATAAATGATAAGTGACTTCTGTTCCTCTATGGAGTTTGGTATAGGTGTCCCCTTACCTTACCGCTGTAAGGTAACAGCGTATATGAATGTATTGACTCCCAAGGGGCCTCTGCTCTTCCCTGGATGGCGTCCCCCAAATGGGCTCTCTCTGGTTCCAAGTGAGTGTGTCCCCTTTGTGGCCTGGTGTTGGTATATGTACCTCGCAAATAGGTGAAAGGGATGCTCGATAGTGTAGTAGTTTTTTTTTAAAAGAATTTTTGTGATGGCAGCTTTCAAGAGGCAAGTAGCTGTTTCTATCCACGTTCTTGAAGTGTGTTCTGGAGAAGAGTGTATTATTCAATGGGAGCTGTGTACGCCTAAAGCCCCATACACACGGTCGGACTTTTTCATGGATTCTGTCCGATCGGACAAGGTTGTTGAAAAATCAGACCGTGTGTATGCACCATCGGACAGTGTTCGTCGGTTTGGCCGACGGACAAAGTCTTATCTCCTGCTGGAAATCTTTGCCGTCAACACGGTCCGATCACACCAAATCCGATCGTGTGTACGCTTGTCCGACGGACAAAGTGCTACGCATGCTCAGAAGAAATTCTGTGACGGAAGCGCTCGGTCAGGTAAAACTACCTTTCCTAATCGACACAGCACATTCGTCACGCTGCAATGTTAAAATGTCTTTAATGCAGCGCATTCTCTTTTTCTTTACAATGCAACAAGAATGACATCTTTTAGCTGCTCCTATTCACCCTCACTTCTCACAAACTTACTTCTTTATTACTTTGCAGCATTTATACACTACATGTTTATTTTTACTCAGATCGGAAAACAATCTTTGTTATATTTTTACCATTTTTTGTCTTTTTTTTTTTTTTTTTTTGGGAATACATATTTGAAGGAGATTTTTTTTTTTTTTTGGAGGGGGGTTGTGTGTCTCAACTTAGCAAAACCACATTATTAACATTTGTATTTCTTGCTTAAATTTACTAGGAGTTTGTTGGTTGTTGGTGCCCCTTGTTAATTCTACTTTAGGATTAGTGAAATGTACCTGCCTACTCAAAGAAAAACTGTCATTGTAGAAAAGTAAAACACAATAGTCACTGATTCTTTCAAATCCAAAAAACATTTATTTAGGTCTCAGCAACAAACCAAAGAGGAACGCAGCCATGGTGAAACTTGGGGAATTTGTAAAGCCTTGGACACCCATGGCAACCATCATTTTTCTGGCTTCAAAAATTGGGGGCATGAAGAGTACCTATCTAAATAATAAGGGAGCGCAATCTGGTCCTGAAGTCCAAAACATCCGGAACTGCAGCAGATGCCATCTAGGTCCCCAGGCTCTGGTCCTACGAGAGGCTCCATCTTCTCTCAGACCAGACTGAATCAAGGTCATCACTCTCTTGTCTTCCTTGTACGCTTCCTTCCACGCCGTGGTGCTGGTGCTGGTGGGGTGGCAGAAGGAGGAGGAGGAGGCGGAGCAAGGTCACTCTCGCAAACATGTGTGAGGGGAGTCATCTCCCCAGCCATCCCCTCATTTAGGATTTTGAGGATGACCTCCTCACACATGCTGCGTTGCCCCGCCTCCATACCCGTCATTTTATTGGCAACCAAGGAGGCAAAGGCCTCCTCGTAGGTGGGTGTGGCATATAGGGAGGCTGAGGCATCTCGTATCAGCTGGAGCGCTGACTCTCCCACCTCCCCCATGTTTTTCGCCCTTCTGTAGGGAAGGCGGAGGGGAGAGACTTGGGAGACAGTCAGGCTCCTATGCCTACCCCCCTGTTGGCTGCCACTAACCCCTGCCTCCTCCTGACTGCCACCTTCCACAGCCACCTCCTGGCTGAGGTCTTCCTGTGTATGAAAAAGGGACATAGTTTCAGTTATTTGTTCATCAAACACACACAATTCTCATCTAGTGACTGTTGCAAAATGTTTACAAATAGAAAACCATACAATTCTCAGCCCTGCAGTTTACACTCTTCCCAAAAATGTCTCCAACACCACTGTCTGTTGATATGTCACTCACGTTAGGAACTAAGCAATTGGGGATCCTGAATTAACTGAACATCATTAATTATTCCCCAAAATGGTTCCAAAACTACTATACCTGGAACAAGCTGGGCACCTGCACATATTCCAGACTGGAAGGCCCAGGTTGGTCCTCGGAAGCCTCATCAGGGGTGGCGTGCGTGGAAGGACGCGTGCAAGGAAGAGTCGAGAGTGACTTCCTGACAGTAGCCTGGTCTTTGAGAAAGTGGAGCCTCTCATAGTACCAGAGCGTGGGGACATGGACATCAGCTGCTGCAGCTCCAGATGCTTGGGACTTCCGGACCTTATTGCGCTCCCGGAAATAGGTACTCTTCATGTTGTTGATCTTCACTTTTAAGTTTGCCACGGTTGCCATGGGCAGGGTAGGCTTTACAAATGCCACAAGTTTCAGCAGGGCTGCGTACCTCTTTGGTCTGTTGCTGTAGTCACGATGTTTAGGTTGCCATAAGAGGGGGAATTGCCGGTATTTATCAATGAAGAGGGGAAGAAAGCTCACGTCGTAGAAGGCCTCCATCACCTCTGCAAGACACAACGCCACACAAAACAATATAAATAATGTCAGCCTAAACTCTCCTAATCTTCTCCATAAAGAAGCCTCAAGTTCTAATCAGTCTAGGCTAGTTATGTACCAACGTCAAATTGTACCTTCGTTTGTAGCGATCGTCTCGTGCGTGAGCTTTCTCTCCCCTCGTCTCCCAGATCGTGGCTACGACACAGGCGTGTGACGTTTTATATACAGTGCGCATGCGTCAAACTCCGCCCGCCCCTGACGATCTTTCTCGTCTATTCCCCACCCCTTCTCTTTACGGCGCAGTGGGGAGAGCACATGGCGGGGACACAGCAGGTGCGCCCCAAATATCCCCCCAACGAGGAGGAGGACGAGGAAAGTCCGGAGGCAGAAACGTCCCGATCCCGGAGCCTGAAATTCAAGGCCTCAAATATGTCATTTGGAGAAATGTTGGAGATGGTGGACATATTAAAGAGGAGCGACTATGATGGGAAGTATGGGCCTTACCTCAACCCCAATGTCCGCAAGGCCAAGATCATGTCTAAAGTTGTGAGAAGGCTGTACAATAATTTTGGGGTACAACGATCCAAGGAGCAACTGAGGAAACGCTGGTCAGACCTGAAACTGAGGGAGGCCGATCAGTACAGAAAGATCAAGCGAATTCTTCTAAAAAGTAAGTAGTTGTGTTTTGTGTTTGATTTCTTGCTTGCATACTGCTCCTTTGTGGTTTGATTTTTACAAAGTTGTACATTCCAAAATGGCCACTTTCAGTTTCGTCTGTGCATTCGATCGTACTCAGCCTCGATCTTTCTGCCACTGTCATGGTCGTGTGTGTGTCCATTCGATCGTACGCAACCTCGATCGTTCGGCCACTTATAATACGATGTTTGGTGTTTTTTTTGGGGGAAAGGAAGTTTGTTCTCACTAGAAATGTCATCAAGAATGTAAAGCCAATTTATTCAATGTAAAGGAGAGGTCACCCAGTAGCTGTTTACCCATCTGGACTCTAGAGCACTAGTGCTGGGACACCCAAACCCCCTTTTTATTAGGCTTTTCCACACATGTGCTCCAGTGGATACTAGAGGGGGGTCTCCATCACACAAACTTCTACCAAAAAGCTAGTCAGTTTAGCACCTTTACAAAGTGACTACATTCATGTTGTTGGCATTTGTAACTGCCCAAACTAAAATAGTGTCCGTCACTTTCAAGCAATGTTTGTCATTTCCTATTTCTGCCCTCAATAGATAGTGTTGCTAAATCATCCTTTTGTACATTCTCATAGGGGAGCGAAAACTTGGGCCGTCTGAGGAAACCCCCAAACCCAAACCAACACCTCCCAAAAAAAGGGGAAAGAGCAGAAGCAGAGGAGGAGGAGGAGGAGGAAGGAGAGATCATCGAACTTGGAGAAATTGTCACCACAACAGGTGAGTGTGTGAGAACACAGCTACTGGTAAGCTAATCCATGTATGGCTGCCTCATTTCCAACACCCCATTTTTGTTTGTTTGTGGTTTTTAGGTGACGTGGATGTTGTGGAAGAAAAATCGCACTTTACCACAGAGAGTGCCCACGTACTCATCGGAGAGATAATGGTCTGCAATAGAGATCTAGATTACATAAAGCAAAACATCAATGATGTTCAACAAAAATTGAAGAACATCATTGATGTTTTAGGAAAAATATGAAAATGCACCAAGTAATTAACACACATTTGTCCCAGCTTCTGAACACATTTGCAACTTAAAAACTGTGTGAAATTTGGAACATGCACACATTGTGTCCACATGTGCTAGCTCCCATCATGGTGGATGAATGCCAACGTTTTTTTGGGGGTGCAAACACTTTACGAACTACGAAAGTGGTTGTGGTGAAGGGGTTGCACCCCCAAAAAACGTCCATTCATCCCCATGATGGAAAATGGCACTTTTGAAGCTTCTAGGCATGTGTTTTACCATCTAATGACCATTTTCAGACCCAAATTGTGTGCATGTTCCAAATTTCCACTTTTCGGGGGTGGCCCCCCCATGTGATGAAGGCAAGATCAAACACACTTTGAACATATAGTCATGTCTGATCTTGTCTTCACTTTACAAAGTAGAACTTTCCTAGTTCATAGGTTCTGTTTAGCTCCAGGCCTGGTTTTACCAATTGCGGAATGTTTGTAAACAATGTTGTAAATAACCAAGATGTTGTCAGTTTTGGCGTGAAGATTGTAAACGCACTTGTGAATGTTTTCCAAGTAAACTTTTTTTATTTTCTAAATGTGTGGCTTCCTTATTTAAAAAACACAAGGCATTATGTATGTAAAATGTAAAGGATATGGGGGGCAATGGGTGTTATTTACTAAAGGCAAATCCACTTTGCACTGCAATTTCCTTTCCCAGGGAACTTTTTCAATGCACTTGTAGAGCATAGCGGATTTGACTTATGTAAATGACACCCACAGTGCTTTGTACAAAAAACACGGAGCACAGCATTTTTGAGAATACACACATGTCAGACCTGGTGATGAAAAGGAGTATTTTGGGTGTCAGTTATGCAGGACAAACCTTCTCTAGACCAAAGATTAGGTAGCAAACACACAACATGAGACTAATCTTTTTGGGAAGAAGAGACTGTTACCTCCTTTTGCCCAGAAAGTGCATTCCCACTGTCGAAGGCAAAGGGAAAAAATGTCAAGGTAAAATAAGCTAAAAAGAAGACTGAAATGACAAGAAATCCGAGGTTGGTTAAAATATCAGATTTATTAAAAAATGCCTCTCACACATCGTCAGGCAGAGCAATGGCCCCCCTACCCACAAAGTACTCCATATATTGCTCGCGGACCACGCGGGCATTTAGAGGGGGCAAGCCTGGACGTGCCACTTGAAGGGCTGTGAGGTCCGCATTTGGAGGGCCCTCCACATCTGGGCCAACGGGCACCACATAGTTCCTGTTATGTCTTTTGAGGAAGTTGTGCAATATGCAACAGGCAAGAACTATGTGGTTCAGTTTGTATTCCGCCAAGTTAAATGCCGTCAGGAACAGGCGGAAGCGGCTGGCCAGGATGCCAAAAGTGTTCTCCACAACTCTTCTGGCTCTGGACAGCCTGTAGTTGAAGACCCTCTGGTCGGGGTGAGGGTCCTCATCGGGAACGGCCTCATCACATGGGGAGTCAACGCAAACGCTTCATCTGCGACAAAGACGAAGGGGAGTCCTTCGGCATTCTCCTCTGGAGGTGGCAAGCACAGACTGCCACTTTGGAGACGCCAGTAGAACTCCGTGTGCGTAATGGCACCACCATCTGAGATCCGGCCGTTCATCCCCACGTCCACATACATAAACTCGTATGTTGCCGACACCACCGCCAACATCACTACACTATTAAACCCTTTATAATTATAATAGTAGGACCCCGAGTTGGGCGGTGGGACGATGCGGACGTGTTTCCCATCAATTGCCCCTCCGCAGTTAGGAAAGTCCCAACGGCTGGCAAAGTGGGAGGCCACAGTCTGCCATTCCTGTGGCGTGGAAGGGAACTGTGGAGTGAAACAAGAAAAAAAAATTAGTCACTTTGCACTTAAACATTGCAAGCAGATTAGACAATCAACATCTTGGAACAAGAGCATTGTATAAAATTGGAGGCTGGAAAGTATTTGCACAGAAAAGTAGAGGCTCCCCTTCACAGATTACTCACCCCCCCATCAATCCCCACACTTCTGATGGGCCATTGGCAATAACTAGGGTTTTGGGGGGGGGGGGGGGTGGTGGACAGGTAACCCTCTGCACTTCATTGATTGGCAAATGGCTCAATAATGTGTGCTAGTTTGGCCAGACCCTCTGTACTTAACACTATTGGCAGCCCCCAGGAAAGATAAAATAACATTTCACCCCCCCCCCCCAAAAAAAAGGCAGGCACATTGTGACATTCTGAAATTACCAAGCAAGCTAATAGGAGGGAAAGAAGACAAAAAAATTAGGAAATGGAATGTATGGAGGCAGCCCCTTGCACTACATGCTTTGCTGAATTCATCCCTAAAGATGCCCACTATAAAGAGGTAGGTATATAGTGTGTATGGACCTTGGGAAAGCCAGCAGATAAAGGATTGGTACCATCTGACAGAGCAGTTGGGGGAGGGGGTTCCTAATGAGTTTGCCCCCCCCCCCCCCCCCAAAACAAAAAAAAAAATGGGGCTCTACATGAAGTAAACCACACAGCAAAAATTTGTGCATATTTTAGGGGGTGTGTTTGGGGGCAAACAATACTATGCAGCAGACAAAAGACATTGCTTAAGTGACTAGGCCATAGGTGTCTATTGGGGCAGAAGAGCATGCTGGGGAGGTAAGTGAAGGGAAAAATGCATGAAGGAGAAAAGGGGCACAGCATATTAGAGCATATTGCAATCATGGTAATTAGGGAAGGAGGTGAAAAATAGAAGACATTAGCAAACAGAGCATACATAGAAGGGAATAGTAAAAGAGAAATGTTACCTTAATATAGTCCTCCTGCAGGACCTGGATGATGGCAGAACAGGTCTCTGGAATAATGATTCCCAGGGCCTGGGGAGAGATACCTGAAGAGAACTTCAAATCCTGAAGACTTCTCCCTGTCGCCAAGTACCTCAACGTGGCAACAAGCCTCTGCTCCGGAGTAATGGCTTGTCTCATGCAGGTATCCTGCCGGCTGATAAAGGGGGTCAGCAAAGCCAAAAGACGGTGAAAATCGGGGTCCGTCATCCTGAGAAAGTTCCTGAAATCATCAGGATTATTCTCCTGGATCTCACGAAGCAAAGGCATGTGCGAGAATTGGTCACGCTGAAGCAACCAATTCTTGGTCCACATACTCCTCGTCACTCTGTTCATGGACGGGTCTTGGCTCAAAGCTAAAAGCCCGACACCAATTCCGCGTACAGCACGAACACGGCGACGAGTACGCACGGGAAACATCGCTCACAAGGTCACAAAAGGTCGGCTGGTCAGAACGGACAAACAGAAAGCACCGATAAACAGCAAGGCCTGAAAGAACGAAATGAATACCAGCAACGAGCAGACAATAAGCAGTGTAAATCAAAGCGTCCTATATCAAGATATAGGCCGCAATGACCAACAAATGCGAACTGACTACACGCACTAATAAACAGATACGCACGACAAGCACAAACTGAAGAGCAGTAACGATCTGAGTCAGAAAACTGAGAAGCGCGAATCTTAAGTCACCAAACTTCGACTAACTCTCGATAAACACGGGATCAGCAGAAGGAGCCCAACGGGTGCCTGACGTGGTGCTGAAATTCCCTTTTGTAATCTCGTGGACGACGACTTACGTCACGACGTTCTTGCAGACGGATATTCCGACAACGTAGTCCGACCGTGTGTACGCAACACCAACATCGGACAAAGTACGACGGACAAAGTCCGACCGACCTGGTCCGCGGATTGTCCGACCGTGTGTATGGGGCTCTCTGCACTCAATTGTCACCTCTAGAAATGACCTTATCTATGTTCTTTGGAGTTTTATGATGCTTTTATATATTTATGTATTATCCATGTACATGAACGAGTTACGTCATTTCCGGTAACTAATTTTTATTCCACTCATTTTATTATATTTTAAAAGTGAAACCACCTGCATTCTAAATGAAGACTTACTAGGTAAACCCATCAGTAACTGCCACTGAGAATTTTATTCCCCGGCAGCAATGACATTTAACATCTCCCTTTTTATCAGGTTTAAATTATATCCATTTGTATATCATATTTATAATATATATATTTTTATAAAATATAATTTTATATATATTTAAATTTTTTAGATTAATCCATCAGTCTTAATAAATCTTAAACGGACAAACATATCAAGGGTTTTTATGCCAGAGACTCCTTTAACACTACTGCACTTTGCGACGGGTCTCCAAGGAATTTTTTTTTTCTTTATCCCTGTTCCCACCTATTTTTAGAAAACATTGCCAAAAAACGGATGTTTTACTATTTGATGCTATAGTCCTCCAAAAAGATGGCCGCTGACCTAGTTTCGGCAACCAGTTTGAACGTAACATGGCCGCGGAACGGATGTTTACATCCGAGCGACCGGAAACTGCCAACAAGATGGCCGCCGACTTACTTCCAGCGACAGAATCCATCAAAAAATGGTTCTCCGGCGGACGCCACTCCAAGAAAATGGCCGCCACCTATAGGAAACAATGAACAGATAAAAGGACACTTCTATTATCTCATACCATCCCCTGATGAAGTCACGTGACTGTGACGAACACGCGTCGGGAAGTACAGAGATACCGGAAGTGAGGTACGAGCCCGCTGCTCGTTTTAACATGCCGTTTTATGCATACAGAAATGTGAGTTTTACTTTTACTTGTATTCAATTAAATTCTTTTAAAAAAAAAAAACTACTACACTATCGAGCATCCCTTTCACCTATTTGCGAGGTACATATACCAACGCCAGGCCACAAAGGGGACGCCCATTAGGAGACGCACTCACTTGGAACCAGAGAGAGCCCATTTGGGGGACACCATCCAGGGAAGAGCAGAGGCCCCTTGGGAGTCATTACATTCATATACGCTGTTACCTTACAGCGCTAAGGTAAGGGGACACCTATACCAAACTCCATAGAGGAACAGAAGTCACTTATGATTTATTGCACTACTCTTTGGTGAGTAAACACCAGTGACCACCAGCACCGTCATCAATTCACCTGTGGTTTTTGTTTGACACCCATGCCACAACAGTCTGCACCTTAGTCCTAGCAGAGACAGGATTTTACCTCACGGACCTACACCACCATATTATTTATCACCTATACTATTTATCACATATACTATACTATTATTTGAAGTTTTTATGCATAATAAGATAAAAAATATATGACTCTTACTGAAAGGATCGTATTTATGTAAACGCATCCGTTATGCATTTTTATGCAGGTTTTATTGGAGCAACCAACATATCAACATTTTAATGAACTTTTATGAACTTTATACTTGAAGATCTACTAATATTATTATATCATATATTTATTTCCATTTTGAAATTGTGTTTATAGTGTTTCACTCGTACGTCGCGCACTGTAGTGCGCATGCGCACGGGGCTGGCGCGCTCCGGCGCACTGGAAGAGATGGGGTAATGCTGCGGCGGCGCGCGCGCTCGCGGCTCCACTGCGCAGCGGGGCGCGCGCGCATGCTCGCCGCCAGCGGCGCGCCATGTAGCGCACGCCCCATGTGACCACCAGCTGGCCTATAAAAGAGAGGCCTCCACACCAAAACAAACGCTGGTTCGTCTCTCAGCTGTTCCTTGTCCTTGTACCTGTACCTGCTATCTTGCTATCTTGATTGATCACCTGTTGCCGACCCGGACCACCTTGACCATCCTGCCTCTCTCCAACCTTGACCCTTGGCTTGCTTACCGGACTTCCCATTGTCTCCAGTGTTTGACCCTCGGCCTGTACTTCCGGATATCTGCTCCTTGCTGCCAGTACCTGACCCTCTGCCTGCCTTTGGACCTGCCTTGTCTCTCCGCCTGGTTACCTTGCTCTGGACTTGCCTACCCGTGTTTGACCCCCTAGCTTGTGCCTGACTAACCTTCTGTGTTTTACCCTCAGCCTGCCTTCAGCCTGCCTACCGGTGTTTGAACCTCAGCCAGGATCCCAGTTCCAGTCCATCTCCTATCTGCAGCACCTGGGCCCACGCCTAGCCATCACCAACAGGTGGCTTGTGCCTCTTGGTGCCAACTGCCCTCTGTACCATCTCCAGGGGCAGTGGGCGCTGAGTCGCAAGGGCAACCGCTCTCGGCATCTTGGCCTCGGTGAGTACTTAGTTCCAAATAGTACGAACCAGCCATGACAGAGGCCAACAGAGCGGGTTCTCCTTTGGAGATGTTATGTCAACAGGTGTCTGCCCTCATGGAAGCGGTGCAAAAACTACAGGAAGGCTATGCCCAGGTTGATACCCGCCTCCAACAACTGGCAACTGCTTCTCCTCCTGCCAGCCCAGCTTCCGGGTCAGCCAGTGGGACCTCCGCACCTCAAGTGCAAACCCCACCTGCAATGATGATGGCTGTGCCAGAACCCAGGGTACCTGTCCCTGAGCGCTTTTCAGGCGATCGCAAAAAATTCAGGTCGTTCAAGAATGCCTGCTCCTTGTATCTCGCTTTACAACCCCGGACCTTCTCCTCAGAAATTGTAAAGGTGGGATTCATCATTTCTCTGTTATCAGAAGAACCTCAGACCTGGGCTCACGGTCTCATGGAGCAAAGGAACCCCCTGCTAAACACTGTGGATTCCTTTTTTGAAGCCATGGGCCAACTGTATGATGACCCCCAACGTACTGCCACAGCCGAAGCTACTTTACATACCCTCTCCCAGGGGAGAAGACCAGTAGAGGACTATACAGCGGAGTTCCGTAAATGGTCGGCCGACACAACATGGAATGAGGCAGCCCTCCGTTACCAGTACCGGCTAGGGTTAAACGAGAGACTAAAGGATGAACTAGCTCGTGTTGAGACCCCCACGTCCCTGGAAGAACTAATCCAGTTGGCTACCAAACTGGACCGGCGCATGCGTGAGCGTCGTTCCGAGCGCCTACAAGGACCTCAACCAGTGTGGGGGCCCCCAAGAGGTTCCTCCATGTACCCAACCACTCCTTTGCCTACCGGCTCCTTGGCATCAGAGGGGGAACCTATGCAACTAGGTCTAGTCCGCCCCCGTCTGTCTCAGGAGGAACGCCAGCGCAGACGCAGATCCAACCTGTGTCTCTACTGCGGAGGGTCCGGCCATTTCCTACTGAATTGTCCCATCCGGCCCAGTAAGTTGCCACCTCAACACACTATGAACTGTCAAAATATTAACCTTGCTCAGGCTTATGTGACTCTCTCTGTCTCCCTACAGCTGGCGGGAAAGAAGATTCGGTTACCGGCCGTAATTGATTCGGGGGCTTGCAGCTGTTTTTTAGATATTTCCGTTGCCAAGGAATGGCATATCCCATACTTCGATAAAGGAAAACCATTACTGGTCCACTTGGCCGACGGGTCCCTGCCACATTCAGGGCCAGTAACACAGGAGACCTCACCCATCCTCACCACCACGGATTCTGGACATCAGGAGCTTCTACGCTTCGACCTCATCTCATCCCCAATGTTTCCTATTATCCTAGGACTTCCTTGGCTACAAGCCCATGATCCTCAGATCCATTGGGACCGGAAAGAGGTCTCCTTTTCCTCTCCATACTGCCATCTACATTGCTTGGCACCAGCTCCAAGTGCTCACCTGGCAGTCATCACGGCACCTGAAAACCTGCAACACATCCCCCCAGTTTACCAAGACTTTAAGGATGTTTTTGATAAAAAAAAGGCTGACCACCTACCCCCACACCGGGCCTATTGAATTGCTCACTGGTTCTGAGATCCCTTTCGGACGCATATTTCCCCTGTCGGAGACAGAGTTGAAGGCTCTTAAAGCTTATATTGACGAGAACCTCGAGAAAGGCTTTATTCGGCCATCCACTTCCCCAGCCGGGGCTGGCATTTTCTTTGTAGGCAAAAAGGATGGCTCACTTCGACCCTGCATCGACTATAGGGAGCTTAATAAAATTACTGTCAAAAATCGGTACCCACTACCGCTTATCCCAGAGCTCTTCCAACGATTTCGAACAGCCAAGGTGTTCTCTAAACTCGACTTGCGAGGTGCCTACAATCTCGTCAGGATCCGCGCAGGGGATGAGTGGAAGACAGCTTTCAGGTCTAGGTTTGGCCACTTTGAATATCTAGTGATGCCTTTCGGCCTATGCAACGCTCCGGCCACTTTTCAACACTTGGTGAATGACATCTTCAGAGAGCACTTGGATGATTTTTTAGTCGTTTACCTGGACGACATCCTCATCTTTTCAGCAACCTTGGAACTCCACCGGGAACACGTCAGATGGGTACTTACCATCCTCAGGGCCCACCAACTGTACCTCAAGGCGGAAAAATGTGAATTCGAGAGATCTACAGTCCAATTCTTTGGATTCATCATCTCCACCAAAGGTACCTCGATGGATCCCCAGAAAGTCAAGGCAGTGGTAGAGTGGTCACCTCCAAAGGATAAAAAGGCTGTGCAACGATTCATTGGCTTCGCCAATTTCTATCGGCGGTTCATCATGGGATTCTCTGCCATCGTTGCTCCGATTACCCAACTAACCCGTCAACATGGCCGCTTCCAGTGGACCCAGGAGGCTCAGGAGGCCTTTATCAAGTTAAAAACACTTTTCACCACCGCTCCCATTTTACGGCATCCGGATCCTCTGCTCCCCTTCGTATTGGAGGTAGACGCCTCAGATTCTGCCACTGGTGCCATTCTCTCTCAACGGCATGGGCCGAAGGCCCTTCTCCATCCGGTGGCTTTCGCCTCCCGGAAATTAAGTCCTCCCGAGAGGAACTACGACGTGGGTGATCGAGAGTTACTAGCTATCAAATGTGCTTTGGAAGAGTGGAGGTACCTTCTCGAGGGGGCAGTCCACCCAATCACCATCTTCACCGACCATAAGAACCTTGAATACCTACGAACTGCCAAGAGGTTAAAACCTCGCCAAGCCCGATGGGCACTCTTCTTTTCAAGGTTCACGTTCCACATCTCCTACCGTCCAGGGTCCAAGAATGGCAAGGCAGACGCTCTCTCTCGCATCTCTCCGGAATCCGCCCAAATAACAGAACCCAGCACCATCCTAGCTCCCCAGAATTTTCTGCTACTCACCCCGACAGACCTGTCTTCTGCTCTCCATGCTGCCTCAACCCATTGCAGAGACCCCATTGTGGCCTCCCTGGAAAGGCGTGAAGACCTGCTTTGGCATCAAGATAAAATCTTTGTCCCTCAAGAAGTGAGACCCTTAATCCTAAGAACCTTCCATGACCACAAGCTAGCGGGGCACTTCGGAGTCCGGAAAACAGCGGAACTCATCTCTCGCACCTTCTGGTGGCCAGGCTGGAGACAAGACTGCCAAACCTATATTTCCTCCTGCATACCTTGCCAACGGAATAAGGGGGCCAAAAACAAACCTTGGGGGTTACTAAAGCCGCTACCCATCCCGGAGCGTCCTTGGGCCGACATCTCGATGGACTTCATCGTAGACTTACCACCCTCAGAGGGTTTTTCTACCATCCTGGTAGTAGTGGACCGGCTGTCTAAGATGAGCCATTTCTTGCCTATGGTTGGCACTCCCACGGCTTTAGAAACTGCCAACATTTTTATTAAGGAAATTGTCAGGCTCCATGGGGTCCCCAAAAGCATCGTCTCAGACAGAGGCTCACAATTTACTTCAAAAATTTGGAAGGAACTTTGCAAGTCTCTAGGAATTAGGGTCTGCCTTTCATCAGCCTACCATCCACAGAGCAATGGACAAACTGAGCGTACCAACCAAACGCTCGAACAGTACCTACGCTGTTTTTGTTCTTCGGCACAAGACGACTGGGCCTCCCTGCTGGCTTACGCAGAATTTGCGTATAATGACTCCTCCCATTCGGCCACTAATCAAACTCCTTTCTGGGCAAACTTTGGCTTTCATCCATCTTTCCTCCCAAACGCCTTCCCCGAATCACCAGCTCCAGCGGTACAAGAAAGACTAGAATCCATCCAATCCAACTTTCAGGAACTCCGGGAAACAATGCAACAGGCACAAAAGGATTACAAGAAGTTTCACGACAGAGGTAGAAGGGACAATCCCTCATTCAAAACAGGGGAGAAAGTATGGTTGTCAACCACCCATCTCAAACTCTCGTGCCCCTCACGAAAGCTGGGCCCCAAATTCATTGGGCCATTTGCGATCAAAAAGATGGTAAACCCTGTGGCCTTTGAGCTCTCCCTACCCAAGACGTACAGAATACACCCGGTATTTCATGCCTCGCTGCTAAGACCCCTGGTCCCTAGTCCTTTTCCGGATAGAGAAGAACTTCCTCCACCTCCTGTCACAATTGATGGTAATGAAGAGTATGAAGTGGAATCTCTACTGGGTTGCAGGAAGGTGGGCCGTCAGCTTCAGTACTTGGTAAAATGGAAAGGGTACCCTCCAGAAGACAACTCCTGGGAACCATCCAAAAATTTCCATGCTCCAAGGATGATCAGGATCTTTCACCAAGAACACCCTGAATTGATGGATAGCCTGGGCGTCCGGAGTCCGCCCCTCAGGGGGGGGGCACTATCAGGGACCTCGTCCGTCGCGCACTGTAGTGCGCATGCGCACGGGGCTGGCGCTCCGGCGCACTGGAAGAGATGGGGTAATGCTGCGGCGGCGCACGCGCGCTCGCGGCTCCACTGAGCGGCGCGCGCGCATGCGCACTAGCGCACGCCCCATGTGACCACCAGCTGGCCTATAAAACAGAGGCCTCCACACCAAAACAAACGCTGGTTCGTCTCTCAGCTGTTCCTTGTCCTTGTACCTGTACCTGCTATCTTGCTATCTTGATTGATCACCTGTTGCCGACCCGGACCACCTTGACCATCCTGCCTCTCTCCAACCTTGACCCTTGGCTTGCTTACCGGACTTCCCATTGTCTCCAGTGTTTGACCCTCGGCCTGTACTTCCGGATATCTGCTCCTTGCTGCCAGTACCTGACCCTCTGCCTGCCTTTGGACCTGCCTTGTCTCTCCACCTGGTTACCTTGCTCTGGACTTGCCTACCCGTGTTTGACCCCCTAGCTTGTGCCTGACTAACCTTCTGTGTTTTACCCTCAGCCTGCCTTCAGCCTGCCTACCGGTGTTTGAACCTCAGCCAGGATCCCAGTTCCAGTCCATCTCCTATCTGCAGCACCTGGGCCCACGCCTAGCCATCACCACAGGTGGCTTGTGCCTCTTGGTGCCAACTGCCCTCTGTACCATCTCCAGGGGCAGTGGGCGCTGAGTCGCAAGGGCAACCGCTCTCGGCATCTTGGCCTCGGTGAGTACTTAGTTCCTGATATCAATATAATCTAATGTCTGGTCAATGAGATTATTTTTAAGGAACTGCATTTTTGTATTTAAATCAAAGTTAGATATTCAATAAATTTGATTAGTTTAATTCCAAACAATCAAGTCGATCTATTTGTTGCTGTCAGTAGAAACCCCTGTTTTGCCCGACTCTTTCGGGCTAAAAAAACTCCTTTTTTTCTATATGCTTTAAGGTTACGGCAGCAACACCCTATTAGGATAAAGATCTGTCATTGGTTATTTAATCTAGATGACCGTGTATTGGTGGTAAACGTGCTCTCCCCCTCCCCTTCCCTAATAGTTACTATGTATGTTTAAAAGAAACTCACTTGCAACCCAACACTTTGTTCATCCTTAAAGATGGCCGCTATCATACTCAGTTCCACTTCACTCACACTGCCTATTCCAGGGGGTTAGCATCTTGATAGCTAATGCTACACCTTTCACATTATTGCACTCCTTAACTGATGACCAAGGGAGATATACCTTTTTACTTTGCTGCATCATTGCAAATATGTATATCCCTCCACCATTCTCCCTTGATAGCTTAAATAAATTGGCCCAATTTATGTCACAGCACTCTAATGTTCCTCTCTGGGAACTGGGAGACTTTATCACAGTGAACCCGAACTGTAAAGGGTTTAAGAGATGTATGGAGGGACAGAAATCCTGTGGTGCAGAGATTATCATGCTATTTAGCTTCACACCACTGTTTTTCACGCATTGATATGTGCCTGGTAGGGTTGAGCGAACCCGAACTGTAAAGTTCGGGTCCGTACCGGACTTTTGGGTGTTCGGGACCCGGACCCGAACCCAAACTATTGGCTGTAAGTTTGGGTTCGGGTCCGGTGTTCGGCGATGTATTGGTGCCTTTTTAACAGCTGCAGGGCAGCCAATCGACGCTAGTTTCACTAGTGTGCCCTTAGAAGCCATCACAGCCATGCCTACTAATGGCATGGCTGTGATTGGCCGTGCAGCATGTGACCCAGCCTCTATATATAGTCCAGACACACAGCACACAGCGTCATTCTGCGATAGACAGGTTACTGTGCTGCTGAGAGAGAGGATTTTTAGGAGTTAGTGTGATAAAGTCAGTCAGTCAGTCAGTCCACATTCCTTTAATTTTCTTCTAATTAGTTAGATCAGTGAGCGATCTAGATAGCTAGAGTAGAGTAGGGAGTTTCTTTATTAAGCAAAAGAAAGAGGCAGAGAGAATTATTGAAGAGATTCCTAAATCAATTGTACCCTGGCTGGGGTGCAGTGCACAGTCTTTTAACAGTGCCATGAGGCCAGTGCCAGACAAAATATAAAAGTTTTACCTGCAAGCTCAGTGCACCATTAGGACCAACACTGCATATAGTAAGAGATACACCATAGTCTGTGTGTATTCTGCTATTGGAAAAACATTGCAAAAAATTTAATTTTGCTGTGTTTTTTTTTTTTCCCCAATAGCATTTTCTGCGTGTTCATACACGCTTTAGATACTGTCCGTGTATTCTGATATTGGAAAAACATTGCAAAAAAATTTAATTTTGCTGTGTTTTTTTTTCCCAATAGCATTTTCTGCGTGTTCATACATACATGCTGTAGACACTATCCCTGTATTCTGATATTGGAAAAACATTGCAAAAAAATTTAATTTTGCTGTGTTTTTTTTTTCCCAATAGCATTTTCTGCGTTTTCATAAACGCTGTAGACACTATACGTGTATTCTGATATTGGAAAAACATTGCAAAAAAATTAATTTTGCTGTGGTTTTTTTCTTCCCAATAGCATTTTCTGCGTTTTCATAAACGCTGTAGACACTATCCGTGTATTCTGATATTGGAAAAACATTGCAAAAAAATTTAATTTTGCTGTGTTTTTTTTTTTCCAATAGCATTTTCTGCGTGTTCATACATACACGCTGTAGACACTATCCGTGTATTCTGATATTGGAAAAACATTGCAAAAAAATTTAATTTTGCAGTGTTTTTTTTTTTCCCAATAGCATTTTCTGCGTGTTCATAAACGCTTTAGACACTGTACGTGTATTCTGCTATAGACAAAAACACCCATTTAGGGCGAGATCATAAAATTTTAAAATATGAGATCATCAAAAAGGGGACGTGGCCCAGGTCGTGGTGTTGCTGGTGGCGCTCCTGTTGCAGGGAGAGGACGTGGTCGATCTGTGCCAGCTACACGCACTAGTGAAACACCTTCCTCAGGTGCGAGTAGGCGACAGAGCCTGCAGCGGTATTTTGGCGTGCCTAATGAGGCTGTACGAATGTTGAGGCCAGGACAAGTACAGGCGATAGTAGATTGGGTTGCTGCTGACAGTGCCTCCGGTTCCTTCACATTGTCTCCCACCCAGTCTCCTGATGAAAGTTCAGAGTTGGCACCTGCAGCCGATGTCCATCAGTCTTTCACTTCACCCCCTTGCAAATCAGCCAATCAGTCTGAGCCCCAAATCATGCAGCAGTCTCTTCTGCTGTAGACACTATCCCTGTATTCTGATATTGGAAAAACATTGCAAAAAAATTAAATTTTGCTGTGTTTTTTTTTTCCCAATAGCATTTTCTGCGTTTTCATAAACGCTGTAGACACTATACGTGTATTCTGATATTGGAAAAACATTGCAAAAAAATTAATTTTGCTGTGTTTTTTTTCTTCCCAATAGCATTTTCTGCGTTTTCATAAACGCTGTAGACACTATCCGTGTATTCTGATATTGGAAAAACATTGCAAAAAAATTTAATTTTGCTGTTTTTTTTTTTTTTTTCCAATAGCATTTTCTGCGTGTTCATACATACAAGCTGTAGACACTATCCGTGTATTCTGATATTGGAAAAACATTGCAAAAAAATTTAATTTTGCAGTGTTTTTTTTTTTTCACAATAGCATTTTCTGCGTGTTCATAAACGCTTTAGACACTGTACGTGTATTCTGCTATAGACAAAAACACCCATTTAGGGCGAGATCATAAAATTTTAAAATATGAGATCATCAAAAAGGGGACGTGGCCCAGGTCGTGGTGTTGCTGGTGGCGCTCCTGTTGCAGGGAGAGGACGTGGTCGATCTGTGCCAGCTACACGCACTAGTGAAACACCTTCCTCAGGTGCGAGTAGGCGACAGAGCCTGCAGCGGTATTTTGGCGCGCCTAATGAGGCTGTACGAATGTTGAGGCCAGGACAAGTACAGGCGATAGTAGATTGGGTTGCTGACAGTGCCTCCGGTTCCTTCACATTGTCTCCCACCCAGTCTCCTGATGAAAGTTCAGAGTTGGCACCTGCAGCCGATGTCCATCAGTCTTTCACCTCACCCCCTTGCAAATCAGCCAATCAGTCTGAGCCCCAAATCATGCAGCAGTCTCTTCTGCTTTTTGATGACTCTGTTAGCAGGGTTTCCCAGGGCCATCCACCTAGCCCCGCCCCAGAAGTGGAAGAGATTGTGTGCACCGATGCCCAACCACTTATGTTTCATGATGAGTACATGGGAGGACCATCGCAGCACGTCTCGGATGATGACAAAACACAGGTGCCAACTGCTGCTGCTTTTGCCATTGTGCAGACCGACAAGGAGGGCAGGGGTGAAGACTGGGTGGAAGATGATGTGGAGGATGATGAGGTCCTTGACCCCACATGGAATCAACGTCATGCAGGTGACCAGTGTAGTTCGGAGGAAGAGGCGGTGGTCGCACAGAGCCACCAGCACAGCAGAAGAGGGAGCAGGGTGCAAAAGCGGAAATTCCGTCCCCTAGACAGTACGTCTGCTACTTCCCAACCCAGCAAGGGACCGAGCACACCAAAGCCAGGTCCAAGAAGTTCCCTAGCGTGGCAGTTCTTCAGACAATGTGCTGATGAGAAGACACGAGTGTTTTGCACACTGTGCAATCAGAGCCTGAAGCGAGGCATAAACGTTCTCAACCTGAGCACAACCTGCATGACCAGGCATCTAAATGCAAAGCACGAGATGCAGTGGAGTAGACACCTCAAAAACCGAGAAAGGTCTCTGGCACCTCCTGTTTCCTCTTCTGCTGCAGTCTCAGCCTCTTCATCCACCTCTGTAGTGACAGTGACACCTGCCAAGCCGCAAACAGAGGATCTGCCAGCAAGACTACCACCTGGGTCACCAACCATCTCCACAATGTCCCATGGAAGCGTTCAGCTCTCTATTTCCCAAACACTGGAGCGGAAGAGGGAGTACCCCCCTAGCCACCCGCGATCCCTGGCCCTGAATGCCAGCATTTCAAAATTCCTCACCTTTGAAATGCCGTCATTCCGTCTGGTGGAGACGCAGAGTTTTAAAAGGCTGATGTCATTGGCTGTCCCACAGTACGTCATGCCCAGCCGCCACTACTTTTCCAGACGAGCTATCCCTTCCCTGCACAACCAAGTGGGGGACAAAATCAGGTGTGCACTGTGCAACGCCATCTGTGGCAAGGTCCACCTAACTACGGATGCGTGGACCAGTAAGCACGGTCAGGGACGTTATATCTCCCTAACAGCACACTGGGTAAATGTAGTGGCAGCTGGGCCTGAGGCGGATAGCACTTTGGCGCATGTCCTTCCACCACCGAGGATTGCAGGGCACTTCAGTTTGCCTCCTGTTGCTAACTCCTCCTACTCCTCATCCTCTACCGCCTCCTCATCCGGTCAGCGTAACACCTTCACCACCAACTTCAGCACAGCCAGGGCTAAACGACAGCAGGCAGTTTTAAAACTTTCCTGTTTGGGGGAAAAACCCCACACTGCGCAGGAGTTGTGGAGGGACATGGAACAACAGACCGATGAGTGGTTGGTGGCAGTGAGCCTCAAGCCCGGCCTGGTGGTGTGCGATAATGGGCGAAATCTCGTAGCAGCTCTGGGCCTTGCCGGTTTGACGCACATTCCTTGCCTGGCGCATGTGCTGAACTTGGTGGTCCAGAGGTTCCTTAAGAATTACCCCGATATGCCAGAGCTGCTGCAGAAGGTGCGGGCCGTCTGTGCGCACTTTCGGCGTTCTCACCCTGCTGCTGCTCGCCTGTCAGCGCTGCAGCGTAACTTCGGCCTTCCTGCTCACCGTCTCATATGTGACGTGCCCACAAGGTGGAACTCCACCTTGCACATGCTTGCCAGACTGTGCAAGCAGCAGCAGGCGATAGTGGAGTCTCAGCTGCAGCACGCACGCGTGAGTCGCTCTGCGGAACAGCACCACTTCACTGCCAATAACTGGGCCTCCATGCGAGACCTGTGTGCCTTGTTGCGCTGTTTCGAGTACTCCACCAACATGGCCAGTGCCGATGACGCCGTTCTCAGCGTTACTATCCCAGTTCTATGCCTCCTTGAAAAAACGCTTCAGGCGATGATGGAAGAGGATGTGGCACAGGAGGAGGAGGAGGAGGAGGAAGAAGAGGGTTCATTTCCAAGGCTTTCAGGGCAGTCATTTACAAGTGGCTATGAGGGTGGGTTCCTGCACCAACAAGCGCCAGGTACACAATTGTCTGGCAGCAAGGGCACAGTTCTGGAGGATGACGAGGTGGAGGATGAGGAGGAGATGGAGGAGGAGGAACCATGTTCACAGCAGGGTGGCACCCAGACCAGCTCATGTCCATCACTGGTGCGTGGCTGGGGGATACAGAGGACACAGACGATACACCTCCCACAGAGGACAGCTTTTCCTTGCCTCTGGGCAGCCTGGCACACATGAGCGATTACATGCTGCAGTGTCTCCGCAACGACCGCCGAGTTGCCCACATTTTAACTGGTGCTGATTATTGGGTGGCCACCCTGCTGGATCCCCGTTACAAGGACAACGTGCCGTCCTTAATTACCTCACTGGAGCGTGATCGTAAGATGCGCGAGTACAAGCGCACGCTGGTAGACGCGCTGCTGGTGGCATTCCCACTTGGAAGCGGGGGTACGGTGGAAGCACAAGGCGAAGGCAGAGGAGGAGGAAGAGGTCGCCAACGCAGCCGGGGCACCGCCAGCACCTCGCAAGGCAGGGTTAGCATGGCCGGAATGTGGAAAAGCTTTGTCAGCACGCCACAACAACCAGCACCACCAGCTGAGATGGAACGTCTTAGCAAGAGGCAGCATTTCACCAACATGGTGGAGCAGTATGTGTGCACCCGCCTACACGTACTGCATGACGGGTCTGCCCCCTTCAACTTCTGGGTCTCCAAATTAGGAACATGGCCTGAGCTTGCCCTTTACGCCTTGGAGGTGCTGGCCTGCCCTGCCGCCAGTTTATTATCTGAACGTGTATTTAGCACGGCAGGGGGCGTTTTCACAGACAAGCGCAGCCGCCTGTCCAGAGCCAATGTGGACAAGCTCACGTTCATTAAAATGAACCAGGCATGGATCCCACAGGACTTGGCCGTACCTTGTGCAGAATAGACACATATACCGGTGTTCTGACGAAAACTGTCTTGCTATCGGATAGTGTCCAGCCACTTACTGCGCAGGTGCAGTGCTTGCGCAGTACGGAGGACAAGGAGATTCACAAAATCTCCAAAGATGAACGTCGCCTGCGCAGTGAGTGCAGATTCAAGCCCGATCATCCAAGTGGACATACGGTAGCACATAGTAACAGGGCCCCTCACGGGCTCGCTTGGCTAGGCTTCAACCTCGGATGATGTGGCTTGAACCTGGAGTCACCGCGCATTGTCTTCGGAGAGTTTCGAAATCCCTTTGTCCTACGTACTGAGCAAGCGCAGTACAGGGCGGACACTATGCGACGTAGGACAGAATTCGACACATCATTCACCACTAGCCTTACCCAGCCATTGTTGTATTTTTGAACCAGTGTTGGCTACCTCGTCCTCCTCCACCGCCGCTTCCACCTACACCTTCACATCCACCGCCACCTCAACCTCCTACTCCATTTGAATTTCGTCCTCCTAGGTCAAGATTATAATTTTTTCATTTTTTTTAATTTCCAAGTATTTTATTTTCCCACTATCTTATCCATTAAATTGAATAATTTTTTTCCAGAAAGTGCGTATTCTGGGGTATTCCCACCATATGTGCGGCATCGTGCCATTGAGTTTCTGAGGTTCTTAATGACTTCCTGTACCTCTTCTGCTGAGAAGGGGGCCTCCAGCATTTTATTAAATTTTTTTATGTTATTTTAAGTTATTTCCCTATCCACATTTGTTTGCAGATCACTTGCCATGCTCTTAACAACATTTTGTTGCCATTTGCAGCCCTCTAGCCCTTTCCATTACTTTTTTACAGCCATTTTAGTGTTCAAAAGTCCGGGTCCCATTGACTTCAATGGGGTTCGGAGTTCGGGGTCAAGTTCGGTCCCGAACCCGGACTTTTTTGCGAAGTTCGGCCGAACCTGCCGAACCCGAACATCCAGGTGTCCGCTCAACTCTAGTGCCTGGGAAATGCTGAGGCACAGGGCAGGATTGACTCTGCCGCATATGCCCCTAGGAATATATCTGATCACTCTCCTCTCATTATTGGAGTACATTTTTCTCAAAAGAAACAGAATAGAATTTGGAAAGTTAATCCTTTGTGGTTCACATTGTCCCTAGCAATGGACCCCATTCCCAAGGCGATTGCAGAGTTTCTTCACATTAACTGAGATACAGCCAACCCCACGGATGTGTGGGATACCCTCAAGGCTCATATGCGGGGACTTATCATTAGGCAGATCTCGGGCATCAAAACTAAAACCAAGGAATGAGAAAACATCGTACTGCATAAAGCTAGTGAGGCAGAAGCCTAATATGTACAGGGTCCCACAGTAGACACAGAGCGCACATTGCTAGAGGCCCAGGCCCTGTATCAACAGGTCTCTCTCAATGCGGGGTAAAAAAGGATATTCTTAATTAAACAAAACTTCTTTACTTTAATGAAGGGGAAAACACAGGCCATCTCCTAGCAGTGATAGCAAGAGCACAGCAAGGCAATACACATATAGACTCCATACAGACTCCACTTGGGGACACAGTCAGTGAACAAGCTCACATTGCCTCAGTGTTCAAGGATTTCTTTAAAGATGTATACACATCTAAAGTGAACCCAACAGAGGAGACACTTTCCCAATTCCTGGACCAATGCTTTATACCAAAGGCTACGAGACAGGAAGTTGATATGTTGAATGCTCCAATCAAATTGGATGAACTTTCACTGGCTGTGTCACAAATGGAGAACAGTAAGGCCCCTGGTACTTGTGGGCTACCGATAGAAACCTATAAACAGTATAGTGAAACCCTATTGCCAGGCCTGCTAGAAACACTTAACGAGTCATTCCAAACTGGTTGTCTACCAGAGTCCATGGGGGAGGCTATCGTAGTGGTGCTTCCTAAACCGGGCAAGGACCCTCTACAGCCTGACTCATACAGACCCATTTCGCTACTCAACTCGGACATCAAGCTATTTGCTCGAGTGTTAACAACTAGACTGGGGAAGGTTATTTCTGGATTGGTACATACAGACCAGTCTGGCTTTATCCCAACACGATCTACGGCATTGAATATCAGGAGGCTCTTCCTGAATATTCAAATTCCAATAGAGAACCCAGGAAATAGAGCAATTCTCTCACTCAATGCAGACAAAGCTTTTGACAGCGTGGAGTGGAAGTATTTGTGGGCAGTACTGACTAGATTCGAATTGGGGGAAGGGTTTATATCCTGGATCAAACTCCTAAACGCAGCACCAACAGCAAAGATCAGAATAAATGACTCCCTATCAGAGGCCTTTCCACTATTTCGAGGCACTGGACAGGGGTGTTCATTGTCACCCCTGCTCCTTGCCCTAGCATTGGACCCTTTAGCGGCTATGATCAGAGCATCACCTGGTATTGTGGATTTTAGACAGGGACACAGGAGAAAATGTCACTTTATGCCGATAACACCCTATTATATTTAGGGGATACGGCTGGTTCTTTAACTGCTGACATGCGGCTCATTGAGTTGTTTGGTGAGTTCTCTGGTTTTGCAATGAATTGGCACAAATCAGTGCTCCTCCCATTGGATGAGCTGCCTGCAGCACTGCCTGATAGTGTGTCCCAGATACAGGTTAGAACAAAATATTACAGCGCACACATGCAAAAAATACATTTACCTCCAGCAAGGCTTATTTAAAACACCTAGACATTTTCAAAAAACATTATCAAAAAATATGGGAATTTGGTCACACAGTATTGCTATATGGTGCTTAAGCCCACTTACTGCGACAAAGTACCCCATGATTAGTGGGTCCTACACTATCCATAGATTGGGAGATCCTGCTTCTCTGAACCATGGGAGCTATACTCCTCTATATGGGAGAACTTGAGGTCTCCACCCATGACACAGGTGGACATCAATGAGAGGTACTTAATGAGAGAGTGGGGTGCTCCTTACTCCTCGCAGATATAGGTTGTCACATCCTATAGGTATTTAGGAATAGTAGTAACAAAAGACCCTACGAACTACATAACCTTTAATCTGAAAGCATTACTACAGAAATTTTAAAATACAGTAAGTGTATAACCTGGTATAAATTGCCATTGTCAGTCACAGGGAGAGCTAACTTAACTAAAATGATCTGGATCCCACAATTGTTGTATATAATTCACAATGTCCCTGTTTGGATACCAACACACTGGTTCCTACGTATAGACTCCCAGTTTAGATCTTAGATCTACTTTGGAAAAATAAGGTGGCCTGAATAAAACTTACCACCCTACAGTACCCTAAGGATCGAGGAGGAATGGCTGTCCCTCATGCTCAAACCTATTTTTTCACTGCACAAATAAAACATTTCACAGGATGAAATCTGCCTAATGCACCGGATCCCTCTAAAGATTTACTTATTGATCCTCATACAATGTACTCTGCCCTATCCCATATGGAGCCCACAGCCTATTCTCGAACCCCTAAAGCCATGCAGTTAGATGTCAGAGCAACTATTCGTCTCTGCGTCTGGTGGAGTCATCTTTTTTTGAAATCTGTATAAGAGGAAATGGAAAAAAAGAGTATTATCTCTAAAACCTATACACAACTGGTGACTCATATACGGCCTCCTGATATTCTGCCTTGCAGGGAGAAGTGGGAAAGAGACATTAGTCCTATTGATGGAGAACAATGGGAGCAAATACTAAAAGCTGGACCCCTAGTGTCAGTGTCTGCGGCACAAAAGCTATCACACCTGGTTATTTTACATAGAGTTTATAGGACCCCAGTACAATTACACCACTGGGGAAGTAGAGACTCACCCATATGCCCTAAGTGACAGGCTCACCCAGGAGACCTCCTACATATGCTATGGAAAACTCATTAGATATTGGAATAATGTTGTCATGACCATTAATACTATCTATCAGGTTCAGCTGTCTGTGGATCCCTTGGTGTGCTTGCTGGGAAGTCTGGATGAGGACTTGTACTCCCCTCTCATTTACATTGCTCTTATTAGACTACTTTATTTGGCCAGAAAGCTTATAGCGAATCTACCCAGATTCCGGAGAGCAAGCAATGGATCCAAGCAGTTAACAACATTCTTATTCGTGAAAAAAATACCTATTAAAATCTCCTAAGAAGTTCGGAAAAATATGGCAATGTTGATTGGACGCTCCAGAGATAGCTCCTCCACAACTGGTCCTCACCAGGCTACTACAATGCTGATAGCCCTGTGAAGAAGTGCTTACAGTTTAAAGAGACATGCAATGGTTTACACACATTATAGCGAGATGTAGTGGACAAGCTGCTTTTGTGGAGAAGGTACACAGCTATAGGATCATAGGAAGAATACACTGGTATTGTTAGGTTGAAATGTTTGACTTTTTCTTTTTTTAAGTTTCTGCAAAAGGCAATATGAAAGATGTACTGTGAATCTATATAAGATACAGTATAAAGACAAAATGAATACTCCCTGTATATGAAAAGCTGTTTCTGTTTTATGTATGGACTGTATATTCACATATCTGTATTGGAAGTGCCTTTTGCTTTTGTCACAATAAAAGCCTTTTCATTATAAAACATAAAAAATAAAAAAATATACACATGTATTGTCTATCAAAGACCCAGTTAAGCCTGGGGATATAAGTTTAAGCTATTGTGAATAAATCCTTCAATATTAGCTCAACTGATATTCAGCCCAAGTGTAGGACATACAGTGGTGTGAAAAAGTGTTTGCCCCCTTCCTCATTTCCTGTTCCTTTGCATGTTTGTCACACTTAAGTGTTTCGGAACATCAAACCAATTTAAACAATAGTCAAGGACAACACAAGTAAACACAAAATGCAATTTGTAAATGAAGGTGTTTATTATTAAAGGTGAAAAAAAATCCAAACCATCATGGCCCTGTGTGAAAAAGTGATTGCCCCCCTTGTTAAAACATACTATAACTGTGGTTGTCCACACCTGAGTTCAATTTCTCTAGCCACACCCAGGCCTGATTATTGCCACACCTGTTCACAATCAAGGCATCACTTAAATAGGAGCTGCTTGACACAGTAAGGTCCACCAGAAGATCCTTAAAAGCTACACATCATGCCGAGACCCAAGGAAATTCAGGAACAATTGAGAAAGAAAGTAATTGAGATCTATCAGTCTGGAAAGGGTTATAAAGCCATTTCCAAAGCTTTGGGAATCCAGCGAACCACAGTGAGAGCCATTATCCACAAATGGCGAAGACATGGAACAGTGGTGAACCTTCCCAGGAGTGGCCGGCCGCCCAAAATTACCCCAAGAGCGCAGCGACGACTCATCCAAGAGGTCACAAAAGACCCCACAACAACGTCCAAGGAACTGCAGGCCTCACTTGCCTCAGTTAAGGTCAGCGTTCATGCCTCCACTATCAGGAAAAGACTGGGCAAAAATGGCCTGCATGGCAGAGTTCCAAGGAGAAAACCACTGCTGAGCAAAAAGAACATCAAAGCTCGTCTCAGTTTCTCCACAACACATCTTGATGATCCCCAAGACTTTTGGGACAACATTCTGTGGACCGTTGAGACAAAAGTGGAACTCTTTGGAAGGTGTGTGTCCAAGTATATCTGGCGTAGAAGGAACACTGCATTTCAGAAAAAGAACATTATACCAACAGTAAAATATGGTGGTGGTAGTGTGATGGTCTGGGGCTGTTTTGCTGCTTCAGGACCTGGAAGACTTGCCGTGATAAAAGGAACTATGAATTCTGCTGTCTACCAAGAGATCCTGAAGGAGAATGTCCGACCATCTGTTCGTGTACTCAAGCTGAAACGAACTTGGGTTCTGCAGCAGGACAATGATCCTAAACACACCAGCAAGTCCACCACCGAATGGCTGAAGAAAAACAAAATTAAGACTTTGGAGTGGCCTAGCCAAAGTCCTGACCTGAATCCTATTGAGATTTTGTGGTATGACCTTAAAAAGGCCGTTCATGCTCGAAAACCCTCTAATGTAACTGAATTAGGACAATTCTGCAAAGATGAGTGGGCCAAAATTCCTCCAGGACGCTGTAAAAGCCTCATTGCACGTTATCGCAAACGCTTGGTTGCAGTTGTTGCTGCTAAGGGTGGCCCAACCAGTTATTAGGTTTAGGGGTCAATCACTTTTTCACACAGGGCCCTGATGGTTTGGATTTTTTTTCACCTTTAATAATAAACACCTTCATTTACAAATTGCATTTTGTGTTTACTTGTGTTGTCCTTGACTATTGTTTAAATTGGTTTGATGTTCCGAAACACTTAAGTGTGACAAACATGCAAAGGAACAGGAAATGAGGAAGGGGGCAAACACTTTTTCACACCACTGTACATAGTCAGTACCAAACATGGGATTATTCAAAATTTGTTCCTAGAAATCTTTGATTGTTCTCCCTCCTTTTTTTCCACAAAAATATATGCAGGTCTTGGTCTTGGTGGTTGAAATCTCAGAAATAATTACACATATACATTTTATTTACTCGTTTGTTCACATATACTATTATTATAATTACATATTCGACTTGTGATTGGATCTCCTTGTGTCTTCCCACAAAGATTGTTAGTTACAACAGCGTATGCATATGTTCAAAATGTATGATGATATTTGAGCTACATATACTGTACTTAACATCCAATTTTTTTTGTATAGATTACGCTGGGTAAGATAACATCTTCATGCATTTCACATTAAAGCTCTCTATGGAGACACTGAGGTGATGTCATTACAAACAACTCTGCAAGCAAGTGGAATCAGTGCAGTCCAATGGATATCCAGGAGATAGAAAATCTTCCTTTCAATGGGGAACGAAGCAGGACACTGTTAGGAGCCAAGGATGACTTATGCCACATACACACGATCTGACTTTTCGGCTGGACTATCCAGCGGAGGTCCGCCGGACTTTCCGAACGTGTGGTTTTGCCCACACACGCCCGGACTAGATCCGGCGGACAATCCGTCGGAGTTTTGGCGGAGGTCCGCCGGACTTTAACACGGAATAAAGTCCGTTCATTTAGAATGTGACTCCAGGTAGACGAGACTAGCGAAGGAAGTCAATGCCGCCGCCTCGATCAGCGAGATTGACACCTTGCTAGCCCCGTCACCTGGTATGGATTTAAAGGGGAATCCCTATGCTGAAAAAATGGCGTGGGGGTCCCCCCCAGATCCATATCGGACCCTTATCCAAGCACGCAGCCCAGCCGGACAGAAAGGGGGGTGGGGACGAGCGAGCGCCCCCCCTTCCTGAGCCGTACCATGCCGCGTGCCCTCAACATGGGGGGTGCTTTGGGGAAGGGGGCCCTGCGCCCCCCCCACCCCAAAACACCTTGTCCCCATGTTGATGAGGACAAGGGCCTTTTCCCGACAACCCTGGCCGTGGGTTGTCTGGGTCTGCGGGCGGGGGCTTATCGGAATCCGGGAGCCCCCTTCAATAAGGGGGCCCCCATATTCAGGCCCCCCACCCTATGTGAATGAGTATGGGGTACAATGTACCCCTATCCATTCACCTGGTGAAAAAAGTGTAAATAAAAAACACAACACAGTTTTTAAAATACTTTATTACACAGCTCCGGGGGTCTTCTCACTGGACTCCTCCGCTATCTTCTGCTAGCTCTTTTACTAGCGGAGGAGCCCAGCTTTCTCCTTCGCCGCCGCCGTCCGGGGATCTTGTTCCGACTTCGGGGGTCTTGTGCTGCTCTTCGGTTCTTCTTGCCGGGCCTCCGCTTTCTTCTTGCAGCTCTTTTACTAGCGTTGGCCCGGTCTTCTGTCGCCGCCGCCTTCTGCTTCTTCTGCTTCTTCTTTCTTCTCCCGATGTTGACACGACGCTGTCTCCGCTTGTAATGGCAGAGACGTGTTGCACGCCCCCTTATATAGGGACAAGGGACGGGGACTTTCCCGCGGGATTGTACGCTGGACTCGAGTCCACCGGACAATCCCCCCGTGTGTGGGCGCCGGCGGACTTTTTGGCGCCAAAAGTCCGGCGGACTAGGTTTTAAGTTTTGTTTTAAAATTCCGGACAATCCCGCCGTTAGTATGCTAGTCCGCCGGACTTTTGAAATGAACGGACTTGCTGATCATCGGAAAGTCCGTTCATTTAGCACGTGACTTCAGGTAGACGGAGCTAGCGAAGGCAGTGAATGCCGCCGCGCTAGCCCCGTCACCTGGCATGGATTTAAAGGGAATCCCCACGCCGAAAAAACGGCGTGGGGGTCCCCCCCAAATCCATCTCAGACCCTTATCCGAGCACGCAACCCGGCAGGCCAGGAAAGGGGTGGGGACGAGCGAGCGCCCCCCCCTCCTGAGCCATACCAGGCCGCGTGCCCTCAACATGGGGGGTGCCCTGGGGAAAGGGGGGCCGTGCGCCCCCCCCACCCCAAAGCACCTTGTCCTCATGTTGATGAGGACAAGGGCCTCTTCCCGACAACCCTGGCCATTAGTTGTTGGGGTCTGCGGGCGGGGGGCTTATCGGAATCCGGGAGCCCCTTTAATAAGGGGGCCCCCAGATCCCGGCCCCTCACCCTATGTGAATGAGTATGGGGTACGATGTACCCCTACCCATTCACCTAAGGTGTAAAATGTAAAGCAAAAAACCACACAGTTTTTAAAAAATATTTTATTGCACTGCTCCGGGGGTCTTCTTCCGTCTTGGGGGGTCTTCTCACCGGACTCCTCCGCTATTTACCTAGCTCTTTTACCGAGCAGAGGAGGCCGGCTACCTTCTTCGTCGTCGACGCCGTCGTCTGGGGGTCTCGATCCGCCTTCGGGGGTCTTCCGGGGTTTTACGGGGTCTCTTCTGTTCTTGCCGCTGCGCCGCTGCCGCCTTCTTCTTCTTCTTCCTCTTCCGATGTTGACCCGTCGCTCTCTCTGGCCGGAATGCCAGAGCCGCGCTGTGCTGGGACTTATATAGGGACAAGGGGACAGGGTCACATGCTCATGTCACATGGTGACCCCGCCCCCCTGTGATGTCACAGTCCCAGCATCCTCCGGGACTGTGAAGGGCCTCCTCCCCACAACCCTTGCCCAGTGGTTGTGGGGGCTGTGGGTGGGGGGCTTATCGGAATCTGGAAGCCCCCTTTAACAAGGGGACCCCTGATCCTGCCCCCCCTTTGTGAATTGGTAATGGAGTACCCCAAATGTACCCCACCAAAAAAAGTGACAAAAAAACATGTGTCACAGGGGGCGGGGTCACCCGTTTACGTAAACGGGTGACCCCGCCCCTCTCTGACAACACAGGGAAAGCCATTGGAAAGTACCCATGTGTCAGAGGAGGGCGGGGTCAGAAGAATCGAAGCGTCACACGGCTGAAGACTCCCACAGAGGCGGATAGTGCGGACGGAGCAGAGAAGAAGCCAGAGCAACATGCGGAAGGAGAAGAGCGGAGGAAGAAGAAGATGGAGAAGAAGAAGTTGGAGGAACAAGAAGAACACCGAAGGAAGACCAGAAGAAAAAAGATGAAAGAAGAAGCGGAAAGAAGAAGAATTTAATAAAGGATTTGTCAAAAAACGTCAAGTGTTTTTTAACCTTTTTGTCACTTTTTTTTGTGAAATTACCATTACCAATTCACACAGGGGGGGCCGGAATCTGGGGGTCCCATTGTTAAAGGGGGCTTCCAGATTCCGATAAGCCCCCCGCCCGCAAACCCCCACAACCACCGGGCAAGGGTTGTGGGGATGAGGCCCTTCTCCCCATCAACATGGGGACAAGGTGCTTTGAGGGGCTAGCTCAAAGCACCTTCCCAATGTTGAGGGCATGTGGTCTGGTACGGTTCAGGAAAGGGGGTGCTCTCTCGTCCCCCCTCTTTTCCTGCGGCGTGCCAGGTTGCGTGCTTGGATAAGGGTCTGGTATGGATTTTTGGGGGACCCCACGCCTTTTTTTTTTTTTTCGCGCGGGGTTCTCCTTAATATCCATACCAGACCTGAAGGGCCTGGTATGGAATTAAGGGGGACCCCCACACATTTATTTTTTTAAATTTTGGTTCGGGGTTCCCCTGTGGGGAAATTCCCATGCCATTTTTATCAATGAACTTTTATGTGTATTGCGGGCCGACAATTCATTGTAGCCACGAGTAGTTTAAAATGACTTTTTTTCCTTTTAGAAATGTCATTTTGCTGTCAGTTCTAAACACAGGAAACATGCACCACTTTACAGGCATATTATAGACACCCCCCAGGTATGAAATTTAAAGGAATATTACACTTTTATTGTTTCACTTTAAGCATTATTAAAATAACTGCTCCCGAAAAAACAGCTGTTTTTAAAACTTTTTTTTGCATTGATACATGTCTCCTGGGGCAGGACCCAGGTCCCCAAACACTTTTTATGACAATACCATGCATATAAGCCTTTAAAATTAGCCCTTTTGATTATTCATGTTCGCGTCCCGTAGACTTTAACGGTATTCGCGTGTTTGAAACAAATTCTTTGCCTGTTCGCATGTTCTGGTGCAAACCGAACGGGGGGGGGGGGGGTTGGCCCTGTTTAAAACCAACTCATCCTTCACTTTAAAGAGGGTGCTTTCACCCTAAAGGAGCAGATCAACTAAAGTCCTCAATTACAGTTTATCAGAAGTGTTCACTGGAGTATCCCATTGCTCACCCTCACCCTATCCCATTTTTTTTAAGCAAATGAACAGCAAAAAGACATTAATGGCCTAATCTTTGACTTGACTGACTTTGAAAATGGTGGATGCTTAGCTGCCATGTGCCTATCATAGAATGAAACTTTGAATCAAACAGCCTGACCAGTTATGGGTCTGTGCTACATATGTATAATATACTGTATGTGAATAAACTATGTGATTTTAAACCCAGTAAAGTGTACATGTGAAATTATTCTTGATAGTTCAAGCACCAAGACAAAGTCCCACATGTAGTCTTTTTTCTTTGGTAGCCATTTTGATGGTGAATAGTTGTTTATAATATCCCAATTGGGCTAATTCCCAAAACCTGCAATTCTTAAAACAAATATATCATAATGATGTACAGGATTTAAGCAACATTTTCAGATGAATATAATGGCCTATTAATTGCCTCTGATACAGAGTCAGTGTTAGGCAATTCAACATTTTAGATATGTCACTTACAAAGGAAGTGAGGACAAATATTCCAGTGGGGACACCAGTTTCAGTGACACTGTCTAAAAGGGGATGCTCTGAGGAAGCTTGGTTGACAAGCAAAACTAGTAAGCAATTGAAACAGCATCATGCTGTATGTAAGATGAACACCGGTATTCTAAACTTCTATAGTGCTATACTTTTTTCATCCAAACTCCACTACATGACTGCACTGAGGAGATGGACAAGCTGGCAAACATCTAAGGAATGGACACATCAATATAACCACCACTAAGTGACCGCATATTATGGCCAATATACAAGCATCGATAACACAGGTCAGCGACTTGATCTGATGTGTATGGACACCTTTTCTTAACCGGCATTCATGCCACTGCCCACATGAGATGTGGATCTATCTGTAAGCAGAAACAAATACTAATGAGCAAAAAGGAACACAGTCTAACAGGACGTCAAATGGTGAGCTGTATCAAACACTATCTAAATGATATTTAATGAAAAGTGATTGCTCTAATCCTAAGTATCTGTTTCCCTGTTAAATTTCTCTATTTGCTAATTCTGCTGGGTAGAGTGGTGTTACCTGAAGTCCCAGTCAGGACTCTACTATGCATATGCCAGAATAGTGATATCTTGTTGTATGGTTATTTGGCATCTGAAATGGAAATCTGTGGAATCAATTGATAATGACTTTCCTTTAATGTCTGTCCTAGTGGAGTAAGTCAATACATTAATTTCATCTTGGAAGAAAATTATTTACAGTATTACCTTTTTTGATACGTACACATATTTTTTCATCAAATCTCGCATGGCCACTGTGGGTATCTCTCTAGAGAAAACTAATATAGGTCATGTTTTCAGAATGTCCCTCAGATGAAACGGCTGTGGCAATTACTAAGGTAGTGAAACTGTCTGATCAAATCACCTGTGCAAAATAATGGAGATCCTGAAAACATGACCGGTTGGGATGCCTTGAGGACTGGAGTTGAGAAACACTGAGCTAAACAAATGCCAGAAAAACACTGGATGAAAAATGCTCATAATAGCATTTTTGTGCCAGCAGCAGTTAAGAGCATTCAGCACTCTTTTTTCTGCCCGGCAAAACAAAAAAATGTCCTGCACCTAGAAGCTGAAGCTTCAAAAACACTTCTAGACTAAAATAGTGTGCATGGACAAATAGGATAACACTATTTGCTGGTAGAAGCAGAATAAAAAATGCTCAAAAGCTGCTTCCATGAGTGTTTTTTAAGCTAGTATGCATGGAGTCTAATTCAGAACTGAACACATTAGGGATGGGCGAACGGTTCAGCCCGAGCATGAGTTCAGGCCAAACATTGGCTGTTCACACGTTCACCCGTTTTGAAGGCCCACCGGACGACCACAACTTTGCAGTACATTGCAAGCCCTGATTGGCTGAAGCAATGAAAGCTTTTCCCAATCAGGGCACAGAGCAATTTTATGTTCCGACACTGTCATGATGACTCTATCCAATCATGGCCCATTGCTCTTAGTCCTGCCCCACACTATAAAAATATTCTTTCAATAGTTGACATTTTTAGGCCCCATTCACACTGAGGCGCTTCTAAACCACCAGTAAAACATTGAGCGCCTTTGAAGAGCTTTTCAGGTGCTTTTAAAGAGCTTTCCATTGATTTCAATAGAGAGGGGCGTTTTTTCACTGCCCTGCCAGCACACTGCCCCAGTGTGAAAGAATTCATGCCTAAAGCATTCATGCCTTGCTGTGTGTTTGGCTAGGGGTTTTTGGTGTGTGGGAAGGGCAGAATATTTTTTTTTTGTTTGGGGTCGTATTTTTTATTCTCATTTTAAGCCTTAACAGACCCAAATGGCCTTGTATGTATTGGGGGGGCAGGCTATTTTTTGTTTTGGGTTAAAATATTGCAGCTGCAATGTAGATTTGTAAGTTTTCTCTAAAGCCGTACATCTTTGAAGCAGCATTTTGGATACATGCTTCAGATGCACCACTGTACAGGCAGAGTAAGCCCCCCAAGTTACTAGCTTTTAAGCAATTTTGCATTTTTAAAGGCACTTCTCCTTTATTCGTTCTTGGGGTTGTTCAAATTGGTGATATTGATATATGTCCCTCAGGGTGAGACCTGGGCCCCCCTCACCCATTTTAAGGCCAATAACTAGAATATAAGCCAGCCAAGTGGGGACTAGCAAAATTGACAAGTTAGTTTCCATAGACTGCAATGGTATTTGTTGTATAACTTTTGCCCATGTTAGGCTCTTTTTTTGCCCCGCTGGACCAGGGCCTGTTTGTCCCATCTGTAATTTGGTATCACGCTGGATGATGTGCTTAATTTTGGACAGGTGGCTTATTTTGTGCTAGCTGCATTTAGGATGTTCTGGGCATGCTCAGGTACTTTGTTTTTTTTTGCTGTAGCTTTTGGTGTGTGAAATGCATTTGGGTTGGTCTGGGCATGCTCAGGGACTTTTTTTTTTGTGTGTGTGTCAAGAGAGTATATTTGGGTATCCTTATGTCTTTCCAAACGGATGTGTTTTAGAGCAAGTATTTTTTACTTTTGTTTCTTTATTTTTAATTTTTTTTTTTTGGGGGGGGGGGTTTCACTGAAATATTTTTGATGCTGTCAATGTGTGTTGTTTGTAGGTTGTTAGTTTCACTTTGATTTAATTCTCTGTCCTGCATTATTTTGAAAAATCTTCCTTAGTATGTTGTGACTAATAAATCTTTAAATCCTTAACCACTAGCTGACCGCCCACTGTCAAATGACGGCGGGACGGTGCAGCTACTGTGGCGGGACGCCGTCATATGACGTCGTCTACAATTTGGCCACTGGGGGGCGCGCGCGCGCCGCGGGAGGCGCGCTCGCGCGCGCCGCGTAGCTGGCGCCCCGGTGCGCGTGCCCGGCGGTCGCGATGACCGCCAGGCACCCGCGATTGCCCGGTAATCGAGCAGGACGTGGATCGGTGTGTGTAAACACACAGATCCACGTCCTGTCAGAGGAGAGGAGACCGATGGGGTGTCCCTTGTACATAGGGACACCGATCGGTCTCCTCCCCCAGTCAGTCCCCTCCCCCCACAGTAAGAATCACCAAGATAGGGTACACATTAACCCCTGCAGCGCCCCCTAGCGTTAACCCCTTCCCTGCCAGTCACATTTATACAGTAATCAATGCATTTTTATAGCACGGATCGCTGTATAAATGTGAATGGTCCCAAAAATGAGTCAAAAGTGTCCGAAGTGTCCGCCGCAATGTCGCAGTCACGATAAAAATCGCAAATCGCCGCCATTACTAGTAAAAAAAAAAAAAAATAATAATAAAAATGCTATAAATCTATCCCCTATTTTGTAGACGCTATAACTTTTGCGCAAACCAATCAATATACGCTTATTGCGATTTTTTTTACCAAAAATATGTAGAAGAATACGTATCGGCCTAAACTGAGGAAAAAATTTGTTTAAAAAAAAAAAAAAATAATTGGATATTTATTATAATAAATAGTAAAAAATATTATGTTTTTTCAAACTTGTCCCTCTTCTTTTGTTTATAGCGCAAGAAATAAAAACCGCAGAGGTGATCAAATACCACCAAAATAAAGCTCTATCTGTGGGGAAAAAATGATAAAAATTTTATTTGGGTACAGCGTTGCATGACCGCGCAATTGTCATTCAAAATGCGACAGCGCTGAAAGCTGAAAAATGGCTTGGTCAGTAAGGAGGTGTTCGTGGCTGGTAGGCAAGTAGTTAAGAGACTGTCTTTGAGGGTACAGTCCTTTTAACTCCTGTTAATTTTCTCTGCAAAATGGTCAGACCTGAAAACCATATTCCGTTAGTGTTTCAAGTTAACATACATGTGTTTTTTGCTTTCCTTGCTCTTTTCCAATTCCTGTTTTGTTGACCAATAAAATTTGTAACAAATTGTAACAAATGTTTAAGTTTAATGCGTTTTGTTAATAATTTGTTTTGCTGATGCATGCTCAATCCAAGTAATGCATTCTACACCCGCCCCCCCCAAACAAATTTCATGCAACAGATTTCCCAGCTGCAGCTTAACTAGGCTGATTGGCATGGCAAAACAAAAAAAGGTGTGCTTTGTCTAAAAGCAACTTTCCTGGTGCCTTCAAGCTCAAGAAAATCCTATTATAACTGTGGGCATTTGAGGGACAACCAAGTGAGAGTTAGAACCCCTACTTGTTTTTTTTAGGTTGGGCTTTGTGTCCCTTTTCTGAAAATTGGCTTCACTTCCTGTCACGTAGTAAAACAGAAAGATGGGGTAAAACCCTACCAATGTCTTTCCTTGGGGGACACAGGTCATTCTAACTAGTGTCCCCATTAGGCAAATTTCACTCTAACACTTTGTTGTGTACACCCCAAATTATTAGATATTTTGGGGTTTATTAAAGGCAAATCCACTCTGCAATATAAGTGTACTCGCTGTAAATCTGAGGGGAAGCACTGATAAGTTTATCATCCAATCATGTAGAAGAAAAGATGCTGCTTTTTTATTTTCCTTGCATGTCCCCCTAGGATCTCCAGCAACTGCACTTCCAAGTGCACTTGTAGTGCAAAGTGGATTTGCCTTTAGTAAATAAACCCCAAAGTCCAAGATACCTAATAATTTGGGATGTACACCGCAAAATGCTAGAGTGCAATTTACCTAATGGGGAAACTGTGAATAAATTTGAAGGAGAAACTGGCAAAATGCGGGAGGTGTCTTCACCCTATCAGGGGTACAGACATCCCCAAAAACTAGAATCTCTTGAGGACACCTTAAAGAGGATTTTTTCTAACACTTTTCCAGACTCCAGTAGGTTACAGTGTCATGGAAAACATCATTTTGAGGCTTCTGTTGGTCAAGAGAGGAGTGGTGGAGAAAGCGGCCACCTTAGTGATACATTTCACAATTATCTAAGGGAGAAAACCGAGATGGAGAGCTTTCCAGTCGACAATCCACTGGCTTTCTGGGTCATGAGAATAGACCACTGGCCAGAACTTGCCCAGAATGCAATTGAGCTGCTGGGCTGCCCTGCATCCAGGGTGCTTTCTGAATTGGCATTCAGTGCTGCTGGAGGTTTTGTTAATGATAATTAGGGATGGGCTAATGGTTCGGCCCGAGCATAAGTTCGGGCCAAACTTTCGCTGTTCAGTCATTTGCTGAACAGTGCATTGCAATACTCAAACCAATAAAACAGCGCTGGCAAACAAAAATTGTGACAAAATAATAAATGATCCCACAAAATTGACAAATATCAATAATGTGTGTGAAGTGGTTACATGTCTGACACAAACCAATCCCATAAAAAATAAACTAGCATCAAATAATATGTGTGATAAATTATTACATAATGTCAGGAACTTAGTACTCACCGAGGCCAAGATGCCGAGAGCGGTTGCCCTTGCGACTCAGCGCCCACTGCCCTGAAAGTGCTACAGGGACAGTTGGCACCAAGAGGCACAAGCCACCGGAGGGATGGTGACCAGGCGTGGGCTCCTGATGTTGTAGAGAAGGGTAGACTGGAGCTGGGTAGTATGTCCACGGGTTCCTAATAGAGAACACAACAAGCAGACTGGGAATCAAACACAAGCAGGTTAGGTGAAATGCAGGCCGGGGGTCACACACTGGTAGACAAGGTATCTTTGAGCAGAAGGGTCCAAGGCAGGCTGAGGGTCAAACACTGGTAGACAAGGTATCTTTGAGCAGAAGGGTCCAAGGCAGGCTGAGGGTCAAACACTGGTAGACAAGGTATCTTTGAGCAGAAGAGTCCAAGGTACAGGCCAAAGGTCCAGGGCAGGAGAAGGTAACAAATCCAAGTAAGTAAGCCGAAGGTCAAGGTCAGGAGAAGGCAGAGTAGTCAGGACGATCCGGGTTTGGCAACAGGTAAGACAATCTTCAAGGGACAAGTACAGGATACAACAGGAAGCAGCTGTCAGACGAACCAGCGTCTGTCTGGGCACAGAGGCCCTCCTTTTATAGGGCCGCTGAGGTCACATGGGGTGATGCCGCGCTACTGCGCATGCGCGCGCGCCGCTTGGCGGGAACACGAGTGCGCACGGCGCCGCCGCATTCTCTCCCTGTCACTGGCTATGAGCCGGGAAGCCGAACCCGTGCGCCTGCGCACTAGCGTGCGCAGCGGACGGAAACCCTGACAGTGCCCCCCCCTGAGGGGCGGCCTCCGGACGCCCAGGCTCTCCATCAATTCAGGGTGTTCTTGTCGGAAGATCTTGATTAATCTTGGGGCATGGAGGTTTCTGGATGGTTCCCAAGAATTATCCTCTGGTGGATAGCCCTTCCATTTTACTAAGAATTGAAGCTGGCGACCCACCTTCCTGCAGCCAAGTAACGACTCTACTTCGTATTCTTCTACTCCATCAATTGTTATAGGTGGAGGAGGACCTTCTTCTCTGTTCGGAAAAGGACTGGGGACCAAGGGTCTCAGAAGGGAGGCATGGAATACTGGGTGTATTCTGTAGGAACTGGGTAGGGCCAGTTCAAAAGCTACGGGATTTACCATCTTCTTTATTTCAAATGGTCCAATAAACTTGGGACCCAACTTCCTTGCAGGACACGCGATCTTAAGATGGGTAGTTGCCAGCCATACCTTTTCCCCAATCTTGAAATGAGGGTTCTCCTCTCTTCCCTTGTTGTGATACTTTTTATATCCTTCCTGGGCGTGTTGCATGGCGTCTTGAAGTTTTTTGAAGTTGGTTTGAATGTACCTTATCCGTTCTTGTACAGCGGGAACCCGTGATTCAGAAACAACATTAGGGAGAAAGGATGGATGAAACCCAAAGTTAGCCCAAAACGGAGTCTGATTTGTGGTCGAATGGGAGGAGTTATTATATGCAAATTCTGCAAAAGATAATAGAGAGGACCAGTCGTCTTGTGCGGAAGAACAGAACCATCGTAAGTATTGTTCAAGAGTTTGATTAGTGCGTTCAGTTTGACCATTACTTTGTGGGTGGTAGGCAGATGAAAGACAAATGTTGATATCCAAGGTTTTGCAAAGTTCTTTCCAAAATTTTGAGGTGAATTGTGGGCCCCTATCCGAGACGATGCTCTTGGGTACCCCATGAAGTCTAACAATCTCCTTGACAAAAATGTTGGCGGTCTCCAGAGCAGAGGGAGTGCCGATCATGGGCAAAAAGTGACTCATTTTGGACAGCCGATCCACTACCACTAGGATGGTAGTAAAACCTTGTGATGGAGGTAATTCTACGATGAAATCCATCGAAATATTGGCCCAAGGTCGTTCTGGAATGGGTAGAGGCCTGAGTAAACCCCAAGGCTTTGCTTTAGGACCCTTGTTTCGCTGACAGGTAATACAGGAGGATACGTATCTTTGACAATCCCTTCTCCAGCCTGGCCACCAAAAGGTGCGGGAGATATGTTCTGCGGTTTTCCGTACCCCAAAGTGACCAGCTAGTTTATGGTCGTGTAAAGTTCTCAAGACTACAGGTCTTACCTCTGAGGGGACAAAAATCTTATCTTGGAGCCAGAACAGACTTTCACGTTTCTCTAGGGTGTCCAGAATGGGATCTTTACAATGAGCTGAAGCAGTGGATAAAGCAGAGATCAGGTCCGTGGGTGTGAGTAGTAGGAAGTTCTGAGGAGTAAGAATGGTGCTGGGTTCTGATACCTGAGAGGAGTCTGGGAAGATACGGGATAGAGCATCTGCCTTGCCGTTCTTTGATCCTGGCCGGTAGGAAATGTGGAATGTAAACCTTGAAAAGAAGAGTGCCCAACGGGCTTGACGGGGTCTTAAGCGTTTAGCCGTGCGAAGGTATTCAAGATTTTTATGGTCTGTAAAAATGGTAATTGGGTGAACTGCTCCTTCAAGGAGGTATCTCCACTCCTCCAGCGCGGATTTGATGGCCAATAGCTCCCGATCACCCACGTCATAGTTTTTCTCGGCCGGATTGAGTCTTCGGGAGGCGAAGGCCACTGGGTGTAACAGGGCTTTCGGCCCATGGCGTTGGGAGAGGATGGCACCTGTGGCCGACTCCGAGGCGTCCACTTCCAGGACAAAAGGTAGCAGTGGGTCTGGGTGCCGTAAGATAGGAGCGGACGTGAAGAGAGTCTTTAGTTTGACAAAAGCTTCCTGGGCTTCCTGGGACCACTGGAAACGGCTGTGTAGGCGGGTCAGTTGAGTGATTGGTCCCACAATGGCAGAGAATCCGGCGATGAACCTCCTATAACAATTAGCAAAACCGATGAACCTCTGTACAGCTCTTTTGTCCTTGGGAGGTGGCCAGTCTACCACTGCCTTGACCTTTTGTGGGTCCATGGAGGTGCCTTTAGTTGAGATGATGAACCCCAGAAACTGTACTGTAGATCTTTCAAACTCGCATTTTTCAGCTTTAAGATAGAGCTGATGGGCTCTGAGAATGGTGAGGACCTTTCTAACATGTTCCCGGTGCAACTCCAAAGTGGCTGAAAAAACGAGAATGTCGTCTAAGTACACGACTAAAAAGTCATCCAAGTATTTTCTAAAAATGTCATTAACCAGGTGCTGGAAAGTAGCTGGAGCGTTACATAGGCCAAATGGCATCACCAAATATTCATAGTGGCCAAAGCGAGACCTGAAGGCTGTCTTCCACTCATCCCCTGCACGGATTCTGACAAGGTTGTAGGCACCCCTTAAGTCGAGTTTAGAGAAAACTTTAGCTGACCGGAACCGCTGGAAGAGTTCGGGAATAAGTGGTAAAGGATATCGTTTTTTTATAGTGATTTTATTAAGCTCCCGATAATCAATGCAGGGCCTGAGTGAACCATCTTTTTTACCAACGAAGAAAATACCAGCGCCTGCTGGAGAGGTGGATGGCCGAATAAAGCCTTTCTCGAGATTCTCGTCAATGTAGGCCTTGAGGGCCTTTAGCTCGGTCTCTGATAGAGGAAATATGCGCCCAAAAGGAATTGCGGAGCCTGTGAGCAATTCGATGGGGCAGTCATAGGCCCGATGTGGTGGTAGGTGGTCGGCCTTTTTCTTGTCAAAGACATCTTTAAAGTCTTGATAGACCGGGGGAATGTGCTGAAGATTCTCTGATGTCGAGATGACCGATAGGACGGAGCAGGAGGTTGGAGAGGTGCAGTGTTGGTGACAATATGGTGACGAGAAGGAGACCTCCTTCCTGTTCCAGTGAATTTGGGGGTCATGAGCTTGCAGCCAGGGAAGTCCAAGGATGATGGGAAACATTGGAGAAGATATGAGATCAAACCGTAGGAACTCTTGGTGGCCAGAATCTGTGGTGGTGAGGATAGGAGAAGTCTCCTGGGTTACTGGACCAGATTGTGGCAGGGACCCATCAGCCAAATGGACCAATAGAGGATTTGACTTGTTGAAGCAAGGAATGTGCCATTCCTTGGCGATAGAGATATCCAGGAAGCAGCTGCAAGCACCTGAGTCAATCACGGCTGGTAGCCGGATCTTCCTTCCCGCTAGCTGTAGGGAAACAGAAAGAGTCACATAAGTCTGGGCCCGATTGACGGCTTGACAATTCATGAAAGGCTGAGATGGCAACTTACTAGGCCGGATGGGACAATTTAGGAGGAAATGTCCGGGACCCCCGCAATAGAGGCACAGATTGGATCTCCGTCTTCGTTGCCGTTCCTCCTGGGTAAGGCGGGGACGAACTAAGCCCAGTTGCATTGGTTCCCCTTCAGGGGCCGCTGGACCGGATGGAACGGTCGGATAAGCAGTTGGCATCCTTGGGGAAACCCATATTGGTCGGGACCCTTGTACACGTTCTGAGCGACGTTCCCGCATACGTCGATCCAGCTTGGTGGCTACCTGGATCAACTCCTCTAAAGAAGTAGGAGGCTCAACCCGGGCTATCTCGTCCTTCAAACTCTCCCTCAATCCCAGTCGATACTGGTAGAGGAGGGCTGCCTCATTCCAGGTGGTATCGGCAGACCATTTGCGGAACTCCGCTGTATAGTCCTCTACAGGCCTTTTACCCTGGGAGAGGGTATGCAGAGTGGCCTCAGCCGTGGCCTTACGTTGGGGGTCATCGTAGAGTTGGCCCATTGCTTCAAAAAATGTATCAACAGTATTAAGGAGAGGGTTTCTTTGTTCCATGAGGCCATGGGCCCAAGATTGGGGTTCCTCGGAGAGAAGGGAGATGATAAACCCCACTTTGACAATTTCTGAGGAGAAGGTTCGGGATTGCAGGGCAAGGTACAAGGAACAAGCATTTTTGAAGGACCTGAACTTCCTGCGATCACCTGAAAATCGTTCTGGAATTGGTACCTTGGGTTCAGGTACGGCCATCATCATGGCAGGTGGAGGTTGAGCCTGGGGTGCAGAAGTCCCACTGGTAGACCCGGAAGCTGAATTAGTTAAAGGAGCGGCCGTGGTCAGTTGTTGGAGTCGTGTATCGACTTGGGCGTAGCCTTCCTGAAGTTTCTGTACCGCCTCCGTGAGGGCAGACACTTGCTGACATAACATGTCCAGTGGAGAACCCGCTCTGTTGGCCTCTGTCATGGCTGGTTCGTACTGTCAAGAACTTAGTACTCACCGAGGCCAAGATGCCGAGAGCGGTTGCCCTTGCGACTCAGCGCCCACTGCCCTGAAAGTGCTACAGGGACAGTTGGCACCAAGAGGCACAAGCCACCGGAGGGATGGTGACCAGGCGTGGGCTCCTGATGTTGTAGAGAAGGGTAGACTGGAGCTGGGTAGTATGTCCACGGGTTCCTACTAGAGAACACAACAAGCAGACTGGGAATCAAACACAAGCAGGTTAGGTGAAATGCAGGCCGGGGGTCACACACTGGTAGACAAGGTATCTTTGAGCAGAAGGGTCCAAGGCAGGCTGAGGGTCAAACACTGGTAGACAAGGTATCTTTGAGCAGAAGAGTCCAAGGTACAGGCCAAAGGTCCAGGGCAGGAGAAGGTAACAAATCCAAGTAAGTAAGCCGAAGGTCAAGGTCAGGAGAAGGCAGAGTAGTCAGGACGATCCGGGTTTGGCAACAGGTAAGACAATCTTCAAGGGACAAGTACAGGATACAACAGGAAGCAGCTGTCAGACGAACCAGCGTCTGTCTGGGCACAGAGGCCCTCCTTTTATAGGGCCGCTGAGGTCACATGGGGTGATGCCGCGCTACTGCGCATGCGCGCGCGCCGCTTGGCGGGAACACGAGTGCGCACGCGCCGCCGCATTCTCTCCCTGTCACTGGCTATGAGCCGGGAAGCCGAACCCGTGCGCCTGCGCACTAGCGTGCGCAGCGGACGGAAACCCTGACACATAAGTGACATGATTGAATAATAACCATAAAATTATTTCATAGATACCAAAATTGAATAAGTGATCAATGTGGTAAGAAAATATATAAAAAAAATAAAAAAATTATGTGAGTAAGTCCAGTTATTGTCCCAAAAAGACAAGAACCAAAATAAATGTACATATGAGCTCCTTCTTGGAATAGACTCACCGGGCTAGCAGACAGACAGAGCAGCAAAGCAGAGGGCAGACAAACTGTGGTTCGGCAAGTAGGCACAAAAGCAGAGCTGAATAAACAAGCCAGTGGGATGAGAGGATCCAGGGAGCGATGCATGCACACAAGGCACAGTGATGTTCTTGGAGATATTGTACCGATAATAGAAGAGAGCAAATTTTAAAGTGTTGTAGAAGGATTTTTAAAAATGCGCGCTCTGCGCTACTTACAGGATGCATAAAGGAAGGCAAACTTCTCAGATACTTCCGCGGTTGCAGCTGGTTTAGCGTGCGCTCCACGGGAACAGGAAGTGGCGTCAGTGGTTAGATCCTTGGCCGGAAATTACGTCGACGCGTTTCGCCCCTCCTCCAGGGCGTCATCAAAAGACATCACTTCCGGCCAAAGGGATGTGATATTTATACTAGATGGAGAGCATGCTAAACTGCATGATTTTTCTTTTCCTGAATTTCCAAAATTCAGGAAAAGAAAAATCATGCAGTTTAGCTCTTTTTCTACTGGAAAGTCTTATGAGATCAAAAAGTTTATCACGTGTGGGACCACGCACGTGACATATTTGCTTGCCTGCCCCTGTGGGCTCCAATATGTGGGGAGAACCACTAGACCACTGGGGGTGAGGTTGAGGGAGCATGTTAACAGAATTAGGAAAGGATACAAACACCACAGCCTCTCCAACCATTTCAGAATGTTCCATGATCGAGATCCTAGTGTCTTGACGTTCTGTGGAATTGACAAGGTGGAACAGCACTGGAGAGGTTCTAACCTAAAACGTTCAATTTCCCAGAACGAGACACAATGGATCCATAGACTGCGGACTTTAAGTCCTTTGGGTATCAATATTGATTTGGATTTAAATTGCTTTTTGTCCAACTGGTAGTTTGGTCCCTCCCTATTTCTGGGCATTTCAGTTTTGTTTTGTTTTTTATTTTTTATTTATATTTTTTTATTTATATATAATTTTTTTATTTTTATTTAGATTTTTATTTTTATATTTTATTTTAATTTTATTTTTCTTATTATTATTTTTTTACTTTCTTTTTCATTTTAATTTTATTTTCATTTCTATTTCTATTTTTATTTTAATTTTATTTTTATATATTTTTTTTTTTAATTTAATTTAATTTTTATTTTTTATTTCATTTTTATTTTATTTTTCATTTTTTAAATTTAATTTAATTTTATTTTAATTTATTTTATTTTATTTATATATTTTTTTATATTATTTATTTTTAATTTTTTTTTTCAGTTAATGTCCGGGAGAGGGATTTCCAAACTTTTGGGACAAATCAATTACTTTAATTTCAATTTTCATTTTAAAGTAAGTTTTTAAGGGATAATATATTATACTGCAAGTTCAAATTCCTAATCCTGGGATTATGTTCTTATATATATGTAATTCTAATTACATTTCATATATATATTTTTTAACAATTTTGCTTATTTACGGCATATTGTATATTGTATACACTATGTGTTATTTGTTTTTACTGTACATTGTAATTGTCGGGGTTTACCCCCCCTTTTTTTATCGCCAGCTTATTAAAGGCTTTATGCAAACTCATATGATGATCATGCAGGACAATAAGTGATCTTATCCCCTCTGATCATGTTTTGGCGTTTAGCTCCACCTGTTAAAAGGAGGGGTTTTCTGATCTCCATCTAGCTACACCTGGTAAAAGGAGGGGTTTTCTGCTCTCCATCTAGTATAAATATCACATCCCTTTGGCCGGAAGTGATGTCTTTTGATGACGCCCTGGAGGAGGGGCGAAACGCGTCGACGTAATTTCCGGCCAAGGATCTAACCACTGACGCCACTTCCTGTTCCCGTGGAGCGCACGCTAAACCAGCTGCAACCGCGGAAGTATCTGAGAAGTTTGCCTTCCTTTATGCATCCTGTAAGTAGCGCAGAGCGCGCATTTTTAAAAATCCTTCTACAACACTTTAAAATTTGCTCTCTTCTATTATCGGTACAATATCTCCAAGAACATCACTGTGCCTTGTGTGCATGCATCGCTCCCTGGATCCTCTCATCCCACTGGCTTGTTTATTCAGCTCTGCTTTTGTGCCTACTTGCCGAACCACAGTTTGTCTGCATATCTGCCCTCTGCTTTGCTGCTCTGTCTGTCTGCTAGCCCGGTGAGTCTATTCCAAGAAGGAGCTCATATGTACATTTATTTTGGTTCTTGTCTTTTTGGGACAATAACTGGACTTACTCACATAATTTTTTTTTTTTTTTTTTATTTTTTTTTTATATATTTTCTTACCACATTGATCACTTATTCAATTTTGGTATCTATGAAATAATTTTATGGTTATTATTCAATCATGTCACTTATGTAATAATTTATCACACATATTATTTGATGCTAGTTTATTTTTTATGGGATTGGTTTGTGTCAGACATGTAACCACTTCACACACATTATTGATGTTTGTCAATTTTGTGGGATCATTTATTATTTTGTCACAATTTTTGTTTGCCAGCGCTGTTTTATTGGTTTGAGTATTTTTTGAAGGTTATAGCACTTTCTTATCAGCAGCTGCACATTTTTTGTGTTTTCTTTTTCTCGTTCAATATTGCACACGTCTATTCCAGCGCCGTTTCTTTGTTTATATAGTGCATTGCAATCCCTCATTGGCTGAAGCAGTAAAAGCTTCATCCAATCAGGGCACAGAGCACTGTCAAAGTCATGATTGGACACTGTCATCATAACTTTATCCAATCATGGCTCATTCCCTCCCCACAGTATAAACCTATTCTTTCAATGACAGACATTTCAGTGTGATTTCGGCGTGGAGAAAGATAGAACAGGGCTCTGTTCAGTGCTATTAGATAGTGTGATATACAGTGCTATTTTGCCTCAATTGTCAGGGTAGAATATTCGTTTAGTGTCAGTCTAGGGAAAGTGTGAGTGTAGTGAGGAGGACCATCATTCAGCTTTGCATAGTGTGCAGAGTAGGGACAACTCAGATAGTTTCACTGTAGTGTAGTGAGACTGTTTCATTCATATATATATTAGTGTAGAGTAGGGACAGCTCATGTAGTTTCAGTGTAGTGTAGTGAGACCGTGTCAGTAATTCATGTATAGCTAGAGTAGGGACAGTACAGATAGCGTCAATATAGTGACCGTTGAACACCATCTATTTGATTGCATGACTGCCAATTTAAAGCCATTTACTCCTGTGAGCGTTACTGCCAGTTTAACGACATATAGTTCTGTGTGCGTTACTGCCAGTTTAACGCAAGATCGTTTTGTGTGTGTTACTGCCAGTTTAACGACATATAGTTCTATGTGCATTACTGACAGTTTAACGCCATTTACTTCTGTGTGCGTTACTGTCAGTTTAACGCAATATAGTTTTGTGTGCGTTATTGCCAGTTTAACGCAATATAGTTTTGTGTGCGTTACTGCCAGTTTAACTCCATATAGTTTTATGTGCTTTACTGCCAGTTTAACGCCATATAGTTCTGTGTGAGTTACTGCCAGTTTAATGCAAGATCGTTTGTGTGCGTTACTGCCAGTTTAACGACATATAATTCTATGTGCGTTACTGACAGTTTAACGTCATTTACTTCTGTGTGCGTTACTGTCAGTTTAACGCCATATAGTTTTGTGTGCGTTACTGCCAGTTCAACGCCATATCGTTTTGTGTGTATTATTGCTAGTTTAACGCCATATAGTTCTGTGCGTGACTGTATGTTTGGCACATTATATTGCAGTATATTATAGTGTATCCGTGGAGTGTGTCTGTGTAGTGTGAGTGCACCAAACACCTCTTTACATTGATTAAAATGCATTCACGTACAGATTTCAACTTCTTCTTTACATTTTCTTATAAGCACTACCCCCTCCCTCCCAATAATGTCTGGAAGGACAACAAGGAGAGTCAGATGTTCCCTTGACACTGTAAGGGGTCCAGCAACAAATGTGTCCACAGGCAAAGTTGGACGTGGTGGTCAGTCTTCAGGCAGAGCATCATTTCCTCTGTTTAGTGAGTTTACCCATGCTATCCAGCCACAGCATGCAGAGGAGGTGGTGGACTGGCTTACTAAACCTTCCTCATCCTCCTCATCCTCTGTCACGCAAGCAGAGACAAGTGTGCAGTCCCCTGCAGTTGCCAGAGTGGATAAACCTGCCTCCTATTCCACATCTATTCCTGCCATAGCCCATCAAATAAATGTGGTCAAATAACATCAGCCATGGAGGAGTCAGCTGAGTTATTTGACCACAGCATCAGCAGCCACTTGCACCTTGAAGATGACCAACCATTACTGGATTCAGATGTTGGTTCTGAGGTTGAGGATGACAGGAACATGAGCATATAGAGAGGGGAGAACACTGGTAGACACAGTGGCGTAGCGTGGGTTGTCAGCACCCAGAGCAAGGCAAATAATTTGCGCCCCCTAACCTAACCTAACTCCCAGAGTCCCTTCCAATACAATAGTACGGACCTACCTGATTCCTATACAGACCACTACACTAACCTACTTGATTTTAACACTGACCAACCTGATTCCTTTACTGACCATTACACACTACACTGTCCACTACACTGCACTGACCACTATACTGTCCACTACACTGCACTGACCACTATACTGTCCACTACACTACACTGACCACTATACTGTCCACTACACTACACTGACCACTATACTGTCCATTACACTACACTGACCACTCCACTACACTACACTGACCACTATGCTATACTGTCCACTATACTACACTGACCACTATACTATACTGTCCACCATACTACAATGACCACTATACTATACTGTCCACTATACTACACTGACCACTATACTGTCCACTACACTGACCACTATACTGTCCACTACACTGACCACTATACTGTCCACTACACTGACCACTATACTATACTGTCCACTGCACTATATTGACCACTATACTATACTGTCCACTATACTGTCCACTACACTACACTGACCACTACATTATACTGACCACTGCACTATACTGACCACTGCACTATACTGACCACTGCACTATAATGTCCACTGCACTATACTGACCACTACACTATACTGACCATTACACTACACTGACCACAATACTACACTATACTGACCACAATACTGACCACTATACTATCCTGCCTATACTGACACTAAATATACGGTCCCCCCCAGTCCATCCATTCCTCCGTGTTCAGTGTTTCCCAGCGCACTGTGATTGGGTGCATGGGGGTCATGTGCGGAGGTGGGACTTCAGGAGCAACTGCGATCACGGACAGGCCAGCCCCACGCTGCACATGACCCCCATACGCCCAATCACAGGGCACTGAACATGGCAGGCGGGTGCAGGGCACACAGGAAATTAAAATTAGGAGGAGGCAGCACCGTGACACTACTGGCATGAAATTGCACCCCCTAAATGTCACGCCTGGGGCCACGGCACCCCCCGCACCCCCCCGCTACGCCACAGGATAGACAAATTGGTATTGATGTTCCCCAATCTGCAGCGTATTGCCAAGTTTTCTCCAGTGGTAATGATGGAGATGAAGATGATAATGATGAGGTCCTTGATGTGACTTGGGTGCCAGATAGAGCAGAGGAAGAAACTGAAGTGGAGGTGGCACAACCCCAAGAAGGCCGACATCAAGAAAGTAGAGAGCAGCTACCCTATTCCATCACATTCTGCAGCTTTCTCCCGTCCCACTCCCCAAAGCTCAGCTGTCTAGGCCTTTTTCAGCACATCTGCAGCAAATCGCACTATTGCTATCTGCAAACTGTGTTTCAGGCACATCTAACATGGCAAAAACACAGACCATTTGGGTACCACATGCTTAACAAGGCATTTAACATCCAACCCGTTGGCAAGAGCACCTAAAAGCCACACAAAACAGGCACAGATCTGTCCCTCCTCCTTACCCACTTCAGTCTGCTCCTGCTATACTGAGTCATTACCTCTCAGCAGCCTCCAATGACAGGGATGATGGTATAGCACAGGATGTCCCAGGTCCTTTCAGCACACCTGCCAGCAGCACACCACCAGCTGTAGACTGTAGTGGGCAAATTTCTCTGCCCCATCTGCTACAGCGAAAAAAAAATACAGTCCCTGCCACCCACATGCCCAGTGTCTAAATGCAAGCTTGTCAAAGCTGTTGGCTCTCCAACTTCTGACTTTTAGCCTGGTGGATTCTGCTCCCTTCTGTGAATTCGCACAATGTGCTGTACCACAATCACATGAAGCCGTTCCATCTCTCTACCATCACGTGGAAGGGAATGTTCTGGTGTCGTTGGGAAAGGTAATCAGCCATAAAATCCACCTTACTGCTGATATGTGGTCCAGCAAGCATGGGCAGGGACTATATATTTAGTTCACAGCACACTGGGTAAAGCTACTTACAACTCAAAAGAATGCAGCTTGCTGTGCCCCCATATCTCCATACAGCTGGTGGTAATGATGCCAGACCTGTGAGTTCTACCCCCTCCTCCTCCTCCGCCACCTCTTTTCCCCCCTCTGCAGAATCGTCCTATGAATATTAGGTACCCCCTAAGCATTCAAAGGGCTGTTCCATGAGTCAGGCTAAAAGGTGCAATGCAGTGCTTCAGCTGGTGGGTTTAGGGAACAGGAACCACACCAAGCAGAGATTTTTGCAGCTCTGCAGGGACAGGCCCAGAGGGGGTTCACACCATGCCAGCTGGAGCCAGGAATAGTGGTGTGCGATAATGGCTCAAACTTCCTGTCCGCCCTTAGACAGGGAACGCTAACACATGTGCCATGCCTGGCACATATCCTCAATTTGGTGGTGCAGCGTCTCCTAAATACGTGTCCAGGGTTGCAAGATTTGTTAAATCTGGTCAGAAGAGTCTGTAGTCATTTCAGGCGGTCATACACAGCCAGTGCTCGGTTGGCTGAAATTCAGCAGGAATTCCACATGCCCATAAGCCACCTGATTT
>CM053029.1:370661605-370686642 GCA_028564925.1 Lithobates sylvaticus
CCTTCACTGATGGGCACTGATGAGGCAGCACTGATAAGGCAGAACTAATGGGCACTGATGACGCGGCACTGATAAGGTGGCACTGATGGACACTGATGAGGAGGCACTAATATGTAGAATTGATGGGCACTGATAGGCGGCACCAATATGCAGCACTGATAGGCATTGATAGGCATCACTGATATGCACCACTGATGGGCACTGATGGGCAATGATATGTGGCACTGATGGGCACTAATAGGGGGCACTGATGGGCACTAAAAGGCAGCACTGATGGGCACTGAAAGGCAGCACTGATGGGCACTGAAAGGCAGCACTGATGGCAATGGTATGCTGCACTGATTGGCACTGGCAGGTGGCACTGATGGACATTAATAGATGGCACTGATAGGCAGCACTGATCATGAGGTACTGACAGGTGTTACTGATGAGCACTGATCGGAACCGTGGTGGGCACTGTCTGGCAGCTGATGGGCCCGTATTTGCAGCCGTCGTGGGCACCTTTCATGAGGGCTGCGCTGATAATCAATGTGCTGATTAGGGATGGTCCCGATGTTCAACTCTAACATGGAACATGGGGTGTTCGCCTGTTTGCCGAATAGCGGACAATTTGGGGTGTTTGCAGAAAATTAGAAAGCCCCGGAACACCGTAACGTTATATGACATTGAGTCAGGATGACAGAACCACTGCCAGGCCGTCATTCTGCGGGGCTGGAAGTGGTTAAAGATTTAATCTTTTGCCACAATTTGTGTAAAACATGGAATGAAAATGAAAGTGTATGTTTACACAAAAATTCAGTTAATAATATACTTAAAATTACACCCCAAAAACATGTTATTCCTCCTCCTGAGTATGGTGATACTACATGTGCAAGAACTTTTCAAACCATAATCACATAGGAAGGCCCAAAATACAAGAACCACTTTTCGGATTTCTAGGGTCATAAATTATGCATCTAATTTCCTGACTACATATCACATTTTTGGAGGTCCTGGAGCACCAGGGCAGTAGAAACACTTACAAAACTACCACATTTTTGTGAGTGAACACCATTAGGTACTTTTAGGAGGCATGGTGAGTCTTTTGAAGGCTTCATTTTCTTGGCACACATTTTTAGAAAATGAAGAAAGAAATGACTCTACTTAGAATTTTATCCAAAACACATTCTGCTACCCCTCCTGAGTGTGGGGATATCACATGTCAGAGACTTTTTCAATGTGTGGACTGATTATGCACTTAACGCGTAACTAGTGTATCGCATACTATACATCAACCACTTGTATCAAAAGCAGTGTGCTGTAATGATTGCCTCTGTATGAGTAATCTGGGAATACAGCTTAGTGTAGAGTCTCCAATGGCAGTCCCAGTTCCTACAAGCTAAGCAAGTCTATCCTACTGGTATGTGGCTACCCCCAGGAATTCCATGGTCGCTGGCCAGGAAGTACAGGAGGCTGGAGAAAGGAGGAACAAAAGAGTTCCTGTGGTTCCAGGAGTTCAGTTGTCTACAGGCGATAGCTGGACTAGTGTCTCACTGGAATGCAGTCAATGGGATGTGAAGATGGGACAGTTCAGGCGGCAGGCAGAGACATGGTCAGCAAACAGGCAAAGGATCAGTCTTGGCAGCAGGCTGAAATGTGGTCAATAAACCAGCCAGGGTCAGTACAGATGACAGGCAGAGGCAACACTGAACTGGTGTAGCATTGATCAGGAACAATGTTGATGGATTACACTGGAACAATGATGGCTTTCATGGTCTTGTAGCACTGGCTCTGGTGTGGTGGTGAACAGGAACACTGTTCTTGGATGACATTGGTCTGATGACACTGGTACTGATGTGGCTAGCAATCAAGAACTCTGTTGCTGACTTACACTGGTCTGGAGACACGGGATTAGTGTGGCAGCTATCAGGAACATTGTTGATGACTTATACTCTTGTTGCAGTAATTAGGAGCATTGTTGCTGGCTCACACTGGTCTGGTGACACTGGGACTGGTCTGGCAGTGTTCAGGAAAACTGTTGCTGGCTGCCAGGGTCTGGTAATACTGGCACTGGTGTGGCGGCAAGCAGGAACTCTGTTGCTGGATGACCTTGGTCTGGTGACACTGGGACTGGTATGGCTAGTGATCAAGAACACTGACTTTAACTGGTCTGGTAATACTGTCACTGGTGTGGCAGCAATCAGGAACATTGTTGCTGGCTTACACTTGTCTGGTGACACTGGCACTGGTGTGACAATAATCAGGAAAACTGTTGCTGGCTGCACTGGTCTGATGTGGCAGAAATCAGGAACACTGTTTTTTGGTACACTGCTCTGGGGACACTTATGGGTTTGGTGGGGATTGGAGAAAATTGTGATTGGCTTCACTATTAGGGATCATGCACACATGAGGTTAGGTGGTGGTAAAATGTTGCAGTTGAGCTGCAGCATTACCACCCCTCAACTGCTGCCCCCTTTAGCTGCAGAGGCAGCAGCTGGGGGTTTACCCTTGGTTCAGCTGCAGTGCTTTGCTTCCTAGTCATGGCAGGAATTATACCCCCTGTTGCTTTCAGTGTGTGTAGTGCCCGCCAATTGAGACCCATTGTTGTGTCTGCATGCAGAACCTGAGATAAAAAGGGTGGCCTCCAGCACAGTTCCTGTCCGAGGACCCCTGGATATTGAGAAAGGGGCAAAGGAAAGGCACAAGTGTCACACTGTGTGCAGAAACTTGGGAGCGCTGGTATCTGACCAACACAGGTACAGCTGGTGATGCACTGTGAAAAAGACCAAGTCCAGTTGATGGTTGAGGCAGGTCCCACACCTTGTGAAGTGACAGCCAAATGGAAGGACACCAGGACATAAGCAGAATCAGAGTAAAGAAGAGGCAATTGGGCAGCGAGGTACAGAGTCACTGGGTAGAAGTATGGTCAATAGTCAGACCAGGCAGAGGCAGACAGAAAACATGAACAGGCAAAGGTAATCCAAGAGGAAGGTAAGAGAAGAAACTGGGTCAGTAATAGGATCAAGGATGTGCATCACGACTGGATCAGAGGAATAAGGCTGAAGACCATACATCAAAGTCTTCTAGTACAGAATTCTGGTTTAATTAGGCCCCCTGGTGACAGTGGACAAGCGTGCACTTGCGTGTTTGCAGGCATGCTCATACGTGTGGGCAAATGTGCAGTCTGTTTTCTATGCTCAAAAAAATGTGCACGTGCATTAGCCAAACAGGGTATCTTACCCTGATGACTGGCACCATGTTCCTGACACCCATCCAAGTGAATAGGGGTGCTTGTAAGGAGTCTAAGGGGTTAAAGCAAATGGTGAGGAGGCATCACAACATTTCCTCATCACCTGTCAAATGCTCTTTGAGGAGTGATTCAAACATGGATCGCTCTTCAGAGAGCACCGCAGGTGTGAACATGGCCTTAAGGTGACACTGAGACTGGCCTAGTGGTGATTTAGGGACACTGTGACTGGCTGCTCTGGTTTGAGCAGAGACAATGGCTGGTTGCACTGACATACAGTGATATCAGAGCAGCCAGGCATTGTACTTTACCCGGTGGTGACATTGACTGCTGTGGCTAATAATCAGACACATTGGCTGCTGCACTGGCATACAGTGTAATAAGTGCAGAAGCCAATGATCCTAATCAATAGACAGAGCAGCACAAAGTGATACTGCACTGCTCAGAAAGAGGTGAGATTTTTTTTTGAGTGCAGTAATTTTTTACAAGTTTGATCGCATTGAGGAAGTTCCTGCCTGCATTGAAAACTGCCTGAAAAACCTGTCTTGTGCATAATTTAATTCTTCCAATTGAGCATGCCCCCCCCCCCTTACAGTATTGAAAATTTTATATAAATACGTTTTATTTATAGATATGTATGTCTCTTATATTTCATTTTTTTTATTGATCTGAATCCTAATTTGGAGCAAGTTTCATTTTAATAGGGTTTTCATTTTTATAATCACTATAGAGAGTTTACAATGACTTATTTATCAAATAAAAATAGAAAATTACCATACTAATGACCTTTAACCTATAAAATGTAGTGCCCAGAGGGCATTTCAATTTTTGAAACAAATGGTAAGCACGTCAGCCTATGTTATTCGTGTAAAGTGTAGAGAAATATGCAGTATTTATATGAATGACCTGTATTTGCTGTCCTAGATATGCCATACAGTTTCGTAACTCAGAAATCTGAGAACTCTGTTTAGGAGTAAGTCATTGGAGAGGACGAGACCCCCAGGTTTTCAGAAGAACATTGGAAGCAATTAGTGCTGTATAGGGATGAGCCGAACACCCCCCAGTTCGGTTCGCAGCAGAACACGCGAACAGGCAAAAAATGTGTTTGAACACGCGAACACCTTTTAAAGTCTATGGGACACGAACATGAATAATCAAAAGTGCTAATTTTAAAGGCTTATATGGAAGTTATTGTCATAAAAAGTGTTTGGGGACCTGGGTCCTGCCCAAGGGGACATGTATCAATGCAAAAAAAAGTTTTAAAAACTGCAGTTTTTTAGGGAGCAGTGATAATGCTTAAAGTGAAATAATAACAGTGAAATATTCCTTTAAATTTCATACCTGGGGGGTGTCTGTAGTATTCCTGTAAAGTGGTGCATGTTTCCCGTGTTTAGAACAGTCCCTGCACAAAATTAATTTCTAAAGGAAAAAAAGGTAATTTAAAAGTACTCGCAAATATAATGAATTGTCGGTCCCAGGCAATACAGATAAAAGAAGTCATTGAAAAAAATGGCATGGGATCCCCCCAGTACACTACCAGTCCCTTTGGGTCTGGTATGAATATTAACCACTTCAATACTGGGCACTTAAACACCTTCCTGCCCAGACCAATTTTCAGCTTTCAGCGCTGTCGCACTTTGAATGACAATTGCGCGGTCATGCTACACTGTACCCAAACTAAATTTTTATCATTTTGTTCCCACAAATAGAGCTTTCTTTTGGGGGTATTTGATCACCTCTACGGTTTTTATTTTTTGCTAAACAAATAAAAAAAGACCGAAAATTTTGAAAAAAAATATGTTTTTTTTGTTTCAGTTTCAAAACTTTGTAAATAAGTAAGTTTTCTTGTTCACTGATGGGCACTGATGGGGCTGCACTGACGGGCACTGATAAGGCGGCACTAATGGGCACCGATGAGGTGGCACCAATGAAGTGGCACTGATGAGGTGGCATTGATGGGTACTGATATGTGGCACTGATAGGCGGCACTGATAGGTGGCACTGATGGGCGACACGGATTGGCACTGATAGGTGGCACAAATTGGCACTGATAGGTGGCACAGATTGGCATGGATAGGTGGCATGGATGGGCATGGATAGGTGGTATGAATGGGCATGTATAGGCAGCATGGATGGGCATGGATGGGCACTGATAGGTGGCATGGATGGGCACTGATAGGCGGCATTGTAGTGCATTGTATTGCACTGATGGATGCCAATCAATTCCAAACAATAATGCATGCCAATCATTGATGCCCATTGTGGGCACTGATTGGAATCCATTGTGGACACTGATTGGCATCCATTGTGGGCACTGACTGGCATCCCTGGTGGTCTAGGGTGGCATACCTGGTGGGCATCCCTGGTGGTCTGGTGGCATCCCTGGTGGTCTGGTGGCATCCCTGGTGGTCCAGTGTGGGCATCCTTGGGGGGGCTGCGCTGATAATCGATCAGCACAGACCCCCCTGTCAGAGGAGCAGCCGATCGGCTCTGACAGACGCGAGTGAGGAAAAGCCGATCAGCGGCTCTTCCTATTTACACTGTGATTAGCCGTGATTGGACACGGCCAATAACATGGTAAAGAGTCTATGTCGGAGACTCTTTACCGAGATTGTAGTTGCGGGTGTCAGACTGACACCCCGCAACAACGTTAGCTGCGATGCGCGCCCCCGTCATATGCCGCCATCATTCTGTTATATGGCGGGCGTCAGGGGGAACCCCAAACCAAAATTGAAAAAAAAATTGCGTGGGGGTCCCCCGTGCCAAAAAAAAAAAAAATGGCATTGGGTCCCCCTAAAATCCATACCAGACCCTTTACGTCTGGTATGGATTTTAAGGGGAACCTCGTGTAAAAATAAAAAATAAATGGAGTGGGGGTCCCCCCAAAAATCCATACCGGACCCTGGTCGCAGGCCGCAGGAAATCCATACCAGGCTGCAGGAAAAGAGGGGGGTCGCGAGAGCGCCCCCCTCCTGAACTGTACCAGGCCACATGCCCTCAAAACAATGGTAAAAATGACAAGACACGGCTTGGGACAAGTCCTTTATTAAAAAATAAAAGCCAGGTAAAGCCATAGGGAAGTCCCCGTGCTTCAGAGGGGGGCAGGGTCAGCCAGGAGCATCACGGTGTGACCCCGCCCTCATTTATATAAGAACTGTCAAAGCAAAGCCACCTCATACAGTGGGAGCCTCCCATGGAGGCTTGTTGGTCGCGCCTTTTTTTTTTCTTTTTCGCTCTATCAGCGGAGCGAGAGAAGAAGATGAATGAACTTCGTGGGACATTTTTTTTTTTTTAATAAAGGACTTGTCCCAAGCCGTGTCTTGTAATTTTTACCATTTTTGCCTCCCCTGTTACCATTTCACACGGGGGAAGGCTGGGATCTTGGGATCTTGTTAAAGGGGGCTTCCAGATTCCAATAAGCCACCCGCCTGCAGACCTCCACAACCACCGGGCAAGGGTTGTGGGGATGAGGCCCTTGTCCCCATCAACATGGGGACAAGGTGCTTTGGGGGCTACCCCAAAGCACCCTCCCCATGTTGAGGGCATGTGGCCTGGTACGGTTCAGGAGGGGGGTGCTCTCTCGTCCCCCCTCTTTCCCTGCGGCCTGACAGGTTGCATGCTCGGATAAGGGTCTGGTGTGGATTTTTGGGGGGACCCCGCATCATTTTTTTTAATTTTGTCGCAGGGTTCCCCTTAATATCCATACCAGACCTGAAGGGCCTGGTATGGATTTTGGGGGGGCGACCACGCAATTATTTTTTTCAATTTTCGTTCGGGGTTAGCCTTAATATTCATACCAGACCCAGAGGGCCTGGTAATGGACTGTGGGGGATTCCATGCCATTTTTTTTTTTTTTTTATCTGTATTGCCGGGACCGACAATTCATTATAGCCACGAGTACTTTTAAATGACTTGTTTTGCTTTAGAAATGTCATTTTGTGCAGGGACTGTTCTAAACACGGGAAACATGCACCACTTTACAGGCATACTATAGACACCCCCCAGGTACGAAATTTAAAGGAATATTTCACTTTTTTTGTTTCACTTTAACTGCTTCCCGACCGCCCACTGCATATATACGTCAGCAGAATGGCACGGGCAGGCAAAACCACGTACCTGTACGTGGCCCTTTAAATGCCTGCCCGTGGGTCGCATTGCTAATTGCGATTTTTTTTACCAAAAATATGTAGAAGAATACGTATCGGCCTAAACTGAGGAAAAAAAAATGTTTTTTTATATATTTTTTGGGGATATTTATTATAGCAAAAAGCAAAAAATATTGCATTTTTTTCAAAATTGTCGCTCTATTTTTGTTTATAGCGCAAAAAATAAAAACCGCAGGGGCGATCAAATACCACCAAAAGAAAGCTCTATTTGTGGGAAAAAAAGGACGCCAATTTTGTTTTGGAGCCACGTCGCACGACCGCACAATTGTCAGTTAAAGCGATGCAGTGCCGAATCGCAAAAAGGGGCCTGGTCCTTTGGCTGCCAATTGGTCCGGGGCTGAAGTGGTTAAGCATTATTAAAATCACTGCTCCCGAAAAAACTGCCGTTTTTAAAACTTTTTTTTGCATTGATACATGTCCCCTGGGGCAGGACCCAGGTCCCCAAACACTTTTTATGACAATAACTTGCATTTAACTATAATAACTAGCATAAAATGCATGAAGGTAAAAAATGGTCAGCCTTTAGAAGCACTTTTAGGTGGTCAGTCAATGTATATACTTGCATAGGGACCCACAGTACCATTGATCCAATTTGAATCACTCGCCAACATACTTACATATTTATTTTTCTGCTTTATCTCTACTCACTAGATATTAGGACCCGTGTTGGATTGGGTGAGTTTTTTTTTTTTTGAGGGGGGGGTTAAAAGCATGCATGTCTATGTCTATGCATATCAATGTGTATGCATGTTGATGTCTATGCCTGCAAAGCAAACGTATCATATAAGAAATAAATAGGCACCCATAGTTTACTTCTCCTTCTAAAAATTCTAGCTCCCTGGCTGATGTTTAAATTCTGTACTTTTTGAGCCACTGTTCCAGGGGAGGGGACTGGAAACCTTTGATCTAGGGAGGTAAAACATATGAAAATTGCCCTTTTATGGGAGGGACAGAATTTCTGTAGGCAAAAGAAAGTGTACCATGTAAAGTCTGCCATGGTGCAGCAGTAATTGGTTGACATGGTGAAAGGTGAACCTAAGAACATGGTTTATTGTGACACACCTTCACATATTTCAGCATCAGCTTTCTTTGCAGCTTTAAGCGTTCCAAAAAGCCACAAGAAAAAGCCACACAAGGTAGTTTTAGTGTCCAGCAGATGTCACTTACTGTGAGTCTCTTTTCTGATCAGGGCTACATGCTCAACATACTGTATATTATTTGTAATGTCCTAGAAGATGAACCTTTTTCTGTCCCCCAGCTCAGTCCTCCACAACACTGATTAAAGAGGAAGTAAACTCTTCCACTCTGATGCTTCTTTTCATTTAGTCCATTATAATAAGTAATTATCAAACTATAGCCACTGTAATCCAGCCCAAATCGCATATTACTTACTGTTTAAAGAAACTTTAAAAAACTTATTTCCAGGGGTTAGGCAGCACCATCTTAAGTATTGTTTTCTGAGTCAACAGTGGAGTGTATTTCTGCCCTTACATTGAGAACTTCCTGTACTGTTAACCAAGCCTCCTTCTCAATCCAACGTTTCTATGGCAACCCTGCTTCCCTGTTCATAGCTGACTTGTTTTATTTCATAGTATTTACTTGTGCCGATTATCTACTGTTTGTCTTTGTCATTCTTATCAGCTGATAAGACTGCAGTAATGCTGTCCGATGCCCTGGTTTACACTGCATGTGATGTCACATGGTCACATGGGGTGTAGGAGGAAGCTCTGAATGATTCTGCAGTCTCCTGGGATTTCAGTGTTGTGTGCCGTAGGAAGTCCTGATAATAGATAGACAAGTACACAGAGTGTGCCGTAAATCAGGGGAGATCTGGGCATGCTCAGTGATGTCATTCTAAAGACCAAAAAGGATTACAACAATACTAAGCAAGTAAGGAGATATCTACAAGCAGTGTTCATTAGGGTTTTTTATGCTGATTTACATGGGACAAAGTTGTGGGGGAGAGTTTACAACCACTTTAATACCAAGTATAAAGAAAAAGAATGCATTTTCTAAAATGTATATGCTGCATGATTGTAATGGGTTTGTTACTCAAAAGTGTTGAAGCCAGAAACAGCCAAACAACAAGTATTTTAGAAAGAAGGCCAAACAAGATATCTTAGTAACAGCTGTAATACATATAAGGAGAAATTCATACTGGCCAATTGAACCTTCTCACATGAAGGCTCAGCCAAGAGGAATAACAAAGAAAACCTACAGAGAGACACATGCTACCTTATTAAAGAGTCTGGATTGGATGAATGCTCTGTTACGTATGTAGTTACATCTAGCTTTTTTACTAATAGTTGCTTATTTGACTAGGTATAAAACTCAAGTCCATTCTTTTTTTTGTTTGCTTGGTGAGTGGAGGGTGTGTGTATGGGGGAGCCTAAAGTTCAGCTTTAATATTTGTGTACGCCTTGTATTTAAAGCAATTTGATCAAAAGAGTCAAATAATTCATTTCAAATTGTTAGTAAAAAATAAGAATCAGAACATATTGGTGAAATGTGTTTTATTTTCTCTCTTTTAGAAGAAGACAATTGAATTGATTGGCCTTTATGTCAATTTTATTGCTTGTATTACCCTATTTTTAGAGATGCCATTTTCTTGACGTTTACAAAACATGTAATTGTTTTGAAAGAATTATCTCTGAGTAATAGTTTGCTTGTTTATTTGGCTTGGCTTAGAAAAGCAGTTTTCACCAAGTTCACAATTAATGGCCAAATATATACAAAATAATTTAAAATATATTTTTTGGTTAATATATATACCCTTATTAATGAGAAAATTGAGCACTCTTTGTAAACAATCTTATTTCATACCTCAATATTTTCACACCGTTTTGCACAATATTTGAAGCATATTCTAAATGAAATCAAAATCTGAAATGTGGTATTGTGAAGCAATGCTTACATAAATTAGCCTAAATTAAGTACTATATTTAAACTGTGTCTGTGAGCCATGTCAAAAAATCCCATGATTGATTATTCTGCTGGTTCTGTGCATATATACAGGGATATATTTAGAATTTTCACCCCATATGAATTTATGTAGAATCAGTTTGCTTCAAAACTGATTTAAAAATGTTTTTAGAAATATATAAAGAATTAAAATTCTGCATATATATATATATATATATATATATATATATATATATATATAGTTAATTGTAGTCTTGCTGGGTCTTTGGTAAAGTTATTTTTTCTGTAACTCCAAAAGTTCTTTTAAAAAACACTTACAAAATATACATTTTAAGTGCCCATACTAAATAGCCCACTTTTTTTTATTGCGGGAATGGTATTATGTAGATAGATAACTAGTAAAATAATAATTTTGGACCGTTTTATATCTTTTATCTATTTCTTTTTTCATATTTTGTTGTATTGCTTTTTTCTGTGTGTAGTATGTGGCCTTAATAAAATTCACCGCCCTTTCCTTTGCAGAGTGGGAATGGGATTTTGTACGCTAACTGTATGACAACCAGCTACATAAACTCATAAACTCTGGACATATACAAAGCAATTGAACAATCCATCAGGAAGCCTTTAACCACTTAAGCCCCAGACCATTTGGCTGGCCAAAGACCAGAGCACATTTTGCGATTCGGCACTGTATCACTTTAACTGACAATTGTGCGGTCATGCGATGTATCTCCCAAACAAAATTGACGTCCTTTTTTTCACACAAATAGAGCTTTCTTTTGGTGGTATTTAATCACCTTGGTGGATTTTATTTTTTGCGCTATAAACAAAAATAGAGTGACAATTTTGAAAAAACGCAATATTTTTTGCTTTTTGCTATAATAAATATCCCCAAAAAATATATATAAAAAAAAATGTTTTCCTCAGTTTAGGCCAAAAGTATTCTTCTACATATTTTTGATAAAAAAAAATCGCAATAAGCGTTTATTGATTGGTTTGCGCAAAAGTTATAGCATCTACAAAATAGGGGTTAGTTTTATGTCATTTTTATTAATATTTTTTTTTTACTAGTAATGGCGGCGATCTGCGATTTTTATTGTGATTATTATGGTGGACACATCGGACAATTTTGACAAATTTTTGGGACCATTGTCATTTTTACAGCGATCAGTGCTATAAAATTGCACTGATTACTGTAAAAATTACACAGACAGTGAAGGGGTTACCCACTAGCTGGCTAGGAAGGGGTTAATTGTGTCCTAGGGAGTGATTCTAACTGTTAGGGGGTGTGGCTACGTGTGACACATCACTGATCATAGCTCCCGATCACAGGGAGCTATGATCAGTGACAGTGTCACTAGACAGAATGGGGAGATGCTTGTTTACATTAGCATCTGCCCTTTCTTCAGACATCGAGTCCACGGGACCCTACCTATGGAGCTTGCGGCAGGGTGGCGCGTGCGCGACCACACGGCGGAAAATTCAAAGGGACGCACCTATACACCCATTTGCCTAGCCGTGCCATTCTGCTGATGTAAATGTACATGTGGCGGACGGCAAATGGTTAACAAATATTCAGTTTAGTACATAGGGTGTTAAGACTTTTTACTGCTCATGGATTTCTGGGAGCATAAAGAGAGAATCAGTGTATCCAACCTGTTCAGAATAACACTGCAGTTTTGGGTAAGCTTTGGACAAATTTCTTGGACATAAAGTTTAAAGCTATTCTTCCCTTCATTTCAAAATATAGGGGTTGATTTACTAAATGCAAATAGGCTGTTTACTTTGCAAGAGAACTTTCCCTTATCTTAGTGAGTGAGGTGAAACTCTTCTGACGCTTCCATCATGTGCATGCAAATTTTCACCTGAATTTTCACCACATTCACTAAGCTAAAGAAAAAATCCCTTACAAAATGAAAAGTGAATGAATTTACCTGGATTCAGATTGTTGGTGGTTTGTCTAATAAACCCATGTTTGTGAGTTATTAAAGTGGTCCCGATCGCCGCTGGTGTCCCGCGATCAGGTCACAGAGCTGAAGAACGGGGAGAGGTATGTGTAAACAAACCTCTCCCCGTGCTTCCTAGTGAGACTGTCACTGATTGTCTGTTCCCTGTCATAGGGAAAGACGATTAGTGATGTCACATGCCAACCCACGCCCCCTACAGTAAAAAAAACACACACAAGTCACACTTAACCCCTCCCTGCCCCCTAGTGATTAACCCCTTCACTGCCAGTGTCATTTACACAGGAATCAGTTCATTTAAATAGCACTGATTGCTGTATAAATGACAATGGTTCCAAAAATGTGTCAAAAATGTCCGATGTGTCCACCATAATGTCGCAGTCACAATAAAAATCGCTGATCGCCGACATTACTAGTAAAAAAAAAAATTAATAAAAATGCTATAAAACTATCCCCTATTTTGTAAACGCTATAACTTTTGCGCAAACCAATCAATAATTGCGTTTTTTTTTACCAAAAATATGTAGAAGAATACGTATCGGCCTAAACTGAGGAAAAAAATGTGTTTTTTTATATATTTTTTGGGGGATATTTATTATAGCAAAAAATTAAAAAATATTGCATTTTTTTTCAAAATTGTCACTCTATTTTTGTTTATAGCGCAAAAAATAAAAAACGCAGAGGTGATCAAATACCACCAAAAGAAAGCTCTATTTGTGGGAAAAAAGGACGCCAATTTTGTTTGGGAGCCAGGTTGCATGACCGCGCAATTGTCAGTTAAAGCGACGCAGTGCCGAATCGCAAAAAGGGGCAGGCCCCTTTGGCTGCAAATTGGTCTGGGGCTTAAGTGGTTAATATCACAAATTGAACTCGGCAGGGGTGCCCAATTTCACCATTAATATTCAACCTTCTCATGGAACCTCTGGCGAGTTAGGTTTAGCAACTCAACACACACCATTAGTCTATTCGCTGACGATATTATACTCATGATCACAGACGTGGAGACCTCATTAGCCTCGATACATCAAACACTCAAACTGTTCAATGGTATATCCTATTACAAAGTAAACGACACTAAGTAATACATCCTTGGCATCAATATACCTCCTAAAACTAGGTGCAAAATGGAACAGTAATATCCATACACGTGAAACACCACTGGTATAAATTACTTAGGCATCACCTTAACACCCAGGACAGCGGAATTGTTCAAAGCAAATTACTCCATATTCATAGACAAACTACACTCCAGACTTCAAGATCTAGCAAACACTGAACTATCCCGGTTCGGGAGACTAGCAGCCTTTAACCACTTCAATAGCAGGCACTTAGACACCTTCCTGCCCAGACCAATTTTCAGCTTTCAGCGCTGTCGCACTTTGAATGACAATTGCACAGTCATACAACACTGCACCCAAACAAATTTTTTATCATTTTGTTCCCACAAATAGAGCTTTATGTTGGTGGTATTTGATCACCTCTGCGATTTTTATTTTTTGCGCAACAAATAAGTACGTTTTCTTCTTCAATGATGGGCACTGATATGGCTGCACTGACAGGCACTGATAAGGCGGCACTGATGGGCACCGATGAGGTGGAACCAATGAGGTGGTACTGATGAGGTGGCACTGACGGCCACTGATGATGGGCACTGATAGGCGGCACTGATGGGCACTGGTAGGTGGCACTGATGGGCACTCATAGGTGGCACTAATGGGCACTCATAGGCGGCACTGATGGGCACTCATAGGCGGCACTGATGGGTACTTATTGGTGGCTCGGATATGTGGCATGGATGGGCACTGATGGGCACTGATAGGTGGGCACTGATGGGCACGGATGGGCAGTGATAGGTGGCACTGCTGGACACTGATGGGTGGCACTGATGACACTGATGGGTGGCATTGCTGGGTGATGGGTGGCACTGATTGCTACTTGATGGTGCAAGTCAGTGCCCAGTTGTGGGCACTGACTGGCACAGATTGGGCATAATTTGCACATGTGGAGAGCCAGGGGGTACATACCTTGCCATCCACATGTTGCCCACTTCCCTGGTGATCCTAGTGGAGTCCCTGGTGGTCCAGTGTGGGCATCTGAGGGGGGGCTGTGCTGATAAACAATCAGCGCAGACCTCCCCGTCAGGAGAGCCGCCGATCGGCTCTCCTCTACTCGCGTCTGTCAGACGCGAGTGTGGAAAAGCCAATCACCGGCTTTTCCTGTTGACATCGTGATCAGCCGTGATTGGACACGGCTGATCACGTGGTAAAGAGCCTCTGCCGGAGGCTCTTTACCGAGATCAGTATAGCGGTGTGACTGACACACCGCTCCACCGATCGCCGCGATGCGCGCCCCCAGGGGCACGCGGCGGCATGTTATCCTGAAGGAAGTCATATGACGCCCAGTCAGGATAACAGAACCACTTCCCGGACGTCAATATGCTATTGACTGGGCGGGAAGTGGTTAAAATGGTACTGCTACCACAATTTCTATATTTATTTAGGACCATCTCTATTTCAGTACCTTCTTTATTAAAGCCCAATCCATGATCAACTGATATCTTCGGCAAGGGAGGAGGGAGAGATGTGCATTCTCCAAACTAATCAACACTAGGAAGGGGGAGGAGTGGGCTTAGTAGTACTCAAAGATTACTACACTGCCTCAATATTGGCACAAATCAAAACATGGTTCCCCCAAAGCCCCAATACTAGATGGAAAGTACTGGAAAATATACAACTTAAAAGGAGGCAATCTTCTTACCAGCCAACAATACACCCCTAGATATGCATCACTTTCTCCCACCATCACAGCATCACTTCATGCATGGAGAGCTTTGTTAAACACTACCTCTCAGGACTCTATTACCTCCACGCTATCAATGCCTACCTATAGCTTAGCACACATCATTCCTGACTTAAATGTCTCAAGCTGGGTGGAAAAGGGAATAGAAAGAATTGAAGATATAATGATTGGTCGAACTCCTAAAACATTCAGGGCTATACAAATAGAATACAACCTAGCTAACTCAGAATATTACACATACCATAGGATAACTCATCTACTACACTTGGAAACAACTATTGAGATGCCATGGAGGGTACTCCAATACTACACAAACCCTACCACCAAGATTAAAGGTATATCATTGTTCTATAATATACTGAAGAATAAGGATATACTTTTGATAACGACTCATATGACTGCCTGGGAGAAGGACTTAGATACCTCTTACTCCCTGGAACAATGGAGAAAGGCACTACACATCACGTACGCTGCGACAAAGAGTGTAAATATATGGGAATTATCACAAAAAATCCTCTTCAGATGGTATCTGACACCCTATAGTGCAGGACCATAGCAGTACACATTCTTTTGAGTGCACGATTAACGATAATGCACCATTGGAGAGATCAACTAACCCCGTCTCTTCATGAAGTAATAACTACGACTAATGCCTCGTACACACGTACGGACTTTTCCCGGCGGACCTAAGTCCAGCGGACAATCCGCTGGACTTTCCCGCTAGGTACGCTGGACTAAAAAGCGAACGGACTTGACCACACACGATCACGCAAAAAGTCCGGCGGTTCACGCGATGACGTACAGCACGTACGACGGGACTAGAAAAAGGAAGCTCGAGATCCCAAACGACACCCTTTGGGCACCGTCAGCTGATCTCGTGTGTATCGCGTGTTAGTTGACGTTTGGTTAGAGACGATTCGCGCTTCTCAGACTTCTGCTTAATTCGTTCGCTTCTGCCGTTCAGTTTGTGCTTGTGAGGTTTGTATCTGGCTTTCAGTGCGTGTGGATCAGTTCCTACCTGTTCTCAGGCCGTTCTGGTCCGCTCGTTCCTGTTTTTCAGGTCGTTCTTCATAGGCCTTGCTGTTCTTCAGTGCGTTCTGTTAAGTTGTTTGTTTGATCAGCCGACCGTTTTGAAGCCATGGAGTGTGGACGTACTCGGGAACGAGTTCGTGCTGTGCAGGGGCTCGGTGTTGCGGTTAACACCTTGGCACGAGCCCAGTCCATGAACAGGGTGAGGAGGAGTTCATGGACCAAGAATTGGTTGCGCCAGCGTGACCAATTCTCGCATATGCCTTTGCTCCGTGAGATCCGTGAGAATAATCCTGATGATTTCAGGAATTATCTCCGGATGACGGACCCCATTTTTCACCGTCTGTTGGCTTCGCTGTCCCCTTATATTACCAGGCAGAATACCTGCATGCGGCAAGCCATCAGTGCGGAGCAGAGGCTAGTCGCCACGTTGCGTTACTTGGCGACGGGGAGAAGCTTGCAGGACCTCAAGTTCACGACAGGCATCTCCCCCCAGGCTCTGGGGCTCATTATTCCAGAGACCTGTTCTGCCATTATCCACGTCCTGCAGGAGGAATACATTAAGGTAAGTCTTCTCTTTTAAAATTACCTATGTCTTGTATGTTTGCTAATGTAGTGCATCAATGTCATCATTAGCTAATTTCCATGATAGGACTATTCTATGAATGTCCCCTATTCCTTTTTTTATTTATTTTTTTGGTTTTTTGTCTAGTATTTTATGGTTGACTTATCGAAATAGCTTTAAGATTGTATTATTTAGTGGGTCACATGCATATTTCCTTGCACCAACCTCCCCAGCATGGAAGCTTGGCCCCCTAAACACCCCTAGCCTAGTCACTTTCTTTTTTTAAAAATGTATATTACCAGCTCCATTGTACTGCTTTACTCACCCCCCCTTTCACCCCTTTCACCCCCCTTGACCCTCATTTTTAAATTGATTGCATGTGGTTTTGGTCAGCTTGTAATTAACCCACCCCCCCCCACACCCCCTGATAATTAATTGCATGTGGTTTTGGTCAGCTTGTAATTAACCCACCCCCCCCACACCCCCTGATAATTAATTGCATGTGGTTTTGGTCAGCTTGTAATTAACCCACCCCCCCCCCCACACCCCCTGATAATTAATTGCATGTGGTTTTGGTCAGCTTGTAATTAACCCCCACCCCCCCACACCCCGTTAATTAATTGCATGTGGTTTTGGTCAGCTTGTAATTAACCCCCACCCCCCCACACACACCTTTAATTAATTGCATGTGGTTTTGGTCAGCTTGTAATTAACCCCCCACCCCCCACACACACCTTTAATTAATTGCATGTGGTTTTGGTCAGCTTGTAATTAAGCCCCCCACCCCCCACACACACCTTTAATTAATTGCATGTGGTTTGTGTCAGCTTGTAATTAACCCCCCACCCCCCCACACACACCTTTAATTAATTGCATGTGGTTTTGGTCAGCTTGTAATTAACCCCCCACCCCCCACACACACCTTTAATTAATTGCATGTGGTTTTGGTCAGCTTGTAATTAACCCCCCCCCCCCCACACCCCCTGATAATTAATTGCATGTGGTTTTGGTCAGCTTGTAATTAACCCCCCCACCCCCCCACACACACCTTTAATTAATTGCATGTGGTTTGTGTCAGCTTGTAATTAACCCCCCCACCCCCCACACACACCTTTAATTAATTGCATGTGTATTGTGTGACCTTACAATTATTTACTCCCCACCCACATCCCCATTATTATCTTCTCTGGTCCATCAGAGGGGTCATCAATCAGAGATTTGTCCCTTTTATCCTTAATCTTTTGGCTTTATTTCAAGGACTTACAAAATAAATACATATGTTCTTCCAAATTGTTTGTTAATTTGTTGCATTTAGTTTGGTGTTTTGCCTGGTTTTTAATTTGAATTGTATCTTTCTGTTTGACTTCACAGTGTCCCTCCACGCCACAGGAATGGCAGACTGTGGCTTCCCAGTTTGCTGCCCGTTGGGACTTTCCCAACTGCGGAGGGGCGATTGACGGCAAACATGTGCGAATTGTGCCCCCACCCCATTCGGGGTCATACTATTGGAATTATAAGGGGTTCCATAGTATCGTGTTGATGGCGGTGGTGTCGGCACAATATGACTTTCTGTATGTGGATGTGGGGAAAAAACGGCCGGATGTCGGACGGAGGAGTCTTCAACCACACGGAGTTTGGTCATCGTCTCCAGACTGGTGGGCTGGAGCTGCCACCAGATGAAGATAATGTGGAGGGACTCCCCTTCGTCTTCATTGCCGACGAGGCGTTCGGTCTGGGTGACCATCTGATGAGGCCATTTCCCCAACGATCCCTCACCCCTGAGAGGAGGATTTTTAATTATCGGTTGGCCAGAGCAAGAAGGGTGGTGGAAAATGCCTTTGGTATTATGGCCAACCGTTTCAGATTGCTCCTTACATCCCTACATCTGGCAGAGTACAAACTGAATACTATTATTCTTGCATGCTGTGTCATGCACAATTATTTACGCAAACATTCAGGAACATACTCCTTACCAATTGGCCCTGAGGCCGGAGTGGAAGGCAACATGACAGGGCTGGATAATCGCCCTCTTGGTTCGGCACCACAATCAGCCCAGCAAGTGCGGGACCTTTATTTACAGTATTTTAATGGTAGGGGGGCCATTGAAATGGCAGCAGACCCTTAAACCATCTTTTTGATTTACAAAGAATAAATACAGTTATTTATGTTTGAAATATTGGTAGTTTCGTATTGTTTTGCTTTTAATTTGGCCTGTTTTATATGTTGTCCTAGTGCACATCTTAATAGTGGCAAACTTGTTTTGCGTTTAGTAAATAAGCCCCTTTGTCAATGAACCACAACATGTTTTTGTCAAACTGGTAGTATTTAAAAAGAAGAAGCCACACATTGTTTAATTTGTGCAAACATTTTTTTTTTTATTCTAGTGCACATCCAAACCTTTTTTATGTTTTTTCTTTTTTTTGTTTTTTTGTTTTTTTGGTATTTTTGGTTAATTTTTTATTTTTTATTTTTTTCAACAACATTTTTTTTTTTTTTTTTATGTTATCTTTTTTACATTTTTTTTGGTGTTTTTCTCACAACATATTTTTTTTATTTTTGAGATTGATTTTTTAAAACAAACATAAAAACATGTTTTAAAATGGTAAAAAATTTAGGCTTAGCATTTGAAATTATTTACACAATGTAAAAGTCCAGAACTTACAAAGTTCAACAGGTAACCCATGAACAGTAGAAGCCAAATTTAGAATATGCACACTAATTTAACTGGAAAATGGGTAATGTCAACATGTGCTATGTTCCATCATGGGGAATCAATGGACGTGTTTTGTGTGTGAAACCCCTTCCCTCTCACCTACTAGCATTAGGGGTTGCAAACACCAAATGCGTCCATTGAGATCCCCTGATGGCACATAGCACATGTTGACATACCGTGTGCATATTAAAAATTTGGCCTCTAAAATTTGTAAAACAGCGCATCAAAAGGGGAATGAAGGACATGATTGATGTTAAGAAATGTAAAAGGGGTCTTTAGATTCTCCCCAAAACATCAATCATGTCCTTCATTCCCTGCTGCATGGTGGCCATCTCCTTCTGCATATTTTCCAGCTGCAGATTCCAGGCCATGATCTGGCCAATAAGCCTGTGGGCACTGTCTGTGGAAAATGGCTCCGCAGCTTGTCCTTCCACAAACAGATCAGCATCACCTAAAAGTTGGGTAGATAAAACACAAGAAAAAAAGTGTCAAAAACATGCAGACCTTAATTAATTAGCTCAATCTGTGTTCTGAGACACTCACTTGTTGGGGTGCAGATTTGATCCACTTCAACGACCTGTTCCGCCACATCCACGCGCGGGCTTGGGCTAACTGCCCAATTAGTCTGGTGAGGCCGGGAGGTCCTCGTAGGTTCGGACTGACGTCTGAGTCTTTTGCCCCCTATGGTAATGGAACACAAAAAGGTACACTTTTAATCACACTGATATTTGAGTGCCAAAATAGGATTAGTAAACATTGTTTAAAAGTCTTGTCCAATTATTAGCAGTTTGTTAGAAGATCCTACTTGAAGACAGAATTGAAATGTCTATCTAATGAAACTCCAATACTTAAACCGCCCTTCAACCCTAAATTTGAACTTCCGCTCATTGGATCCCTGCACCCCTGTGGTGTCTTATTTTCAACCTTTTAGGGGGGAGGGGTTGCAGATACCTGTGTAAGGCAGGTATTTGCACACACGTCCGGCCCTAGACTCCCACAGAAGTATACGCCACATCCCGTCCCACCGTGCTGTCTGCTGGGACACACAGGGGTCCCCGAGCTCGCGCGGACCAGTCCTATTGCATTGCGCAACTGGCGCATGCCCAATAGTGACCCGGGAAGTGAAGCCGCAAACATTAATTTCATGATTGCAAGATCAGAGATTGTAGCTGCACCATCCAAGGGACAGGTGAGTGTACTTCTTTGAAAAGTCACCACCTACAGTATTTGGAGATGATGAGCATTTTTTGGGAATTGTGAGCATGAGACCCTGCTTAACATATTTATCCCCCCCCCCCCAAAACAGCCTCTGGAGTCCCTGTGTAAGTTACCCCTAAAACCCTTACTACAGCAGTAATTGTATAGATAGTGACAATAATAAACAACCTTACAACTCCAACAACCCAAAGCCAGGTAAACTCAATAAACGTTATGAAGACAAACTGAACTTTCATCAAATATGCGCAAGTTTCACGTACGAATGGTAATAACATCTGCGCAAGTTTCACGTACGAATGGTAATAACATCTGCGCAAGTTTCACGTACGAATGGTAATAACATCTGCGCAAGTTTCACGGACGAATGGTAATAACATCTGCGCAAGTTTCACGGACGAATGGTAATAACATCTGCGCAAGTTTCACGTACGAATGGTAATAACATCTGCGCAAGTTTCACGGACGAATGGTAATAACATCTGCGCAAGTTTCACGTACGAATGGTAATAACATCTGCGCAAGTTTCACGTACGAATGGTAATAACATCTGCGCAAGTTTCACGGACGAATGGTAATAACATCTGCGCAAGTTTCACGGACGAATGGTAATAACATCTGCGCAAGTTTCACGTACGAATGGTAATAACATCTGCGCAAGTTTCACGTACGAATGGTAATAACATCTGCGCAAGTTTCACGTACGAATGGTAATAACATCTGCGCAAGTTTCACGGACGAATGGTAATAACATCTGCGCAAGTTTCACGGACGAATGGTAATAACATCTGCGCAAGTTTCACGTACGAATGGTAATAACATCTGCGCAAGTTTCACGGACGAATGGTAATAACATCTGCGCAAGTTTCACGTACGAATGGTAATAACATCTGCGCAAGTTTCACGTACGAATGGTAATAACATCTGCGCAAGTTTCACGGACGAATGGTAATAACATCTGCGCAAGTTTCACGGACGAATGGTAATAACATCTGCGCAAGTTTCACGGACGAATGGTAATAACATCTGCGCAAGTTTCACGGACGAATGGTAATAACATCTGCGCAAGTTTCACGTACGAATGGTAATAACATCTGCGCAAGTTTCACGGACGAATGGTAATAACATCTGCGCAAGTTTCACGTACGAATGGTAATAACATCTGCGCAAGTTTCACGGACGAATGGTAATAACATCTGCGCAAGATTAGACATATCAAGTATAACCATAGTAGCGCACGTGCTTGACTTACTTTTTTTGATGGCTTTTCGAATTCTCCTGTACTGATCGTGCTCCCTGGATTTGATGTCGGACCATCGCTTGCGCAGTTGATCCTTGCCCCTTCGTACGCCGAATTTCTGCTCCAGGGTGCTGACGATTGTAGTGAGAATCTTGTCCTTGCGCAAGTTGGGTCGAGGGTACGGGCCATTTTCCCCGTCGTAATCTTCCCTTTGGAGGATGTCCACCATCTCCACCATCTCTTCAAAGGCCATATTGGTGGCTTTATATCTGCTGCTGGATGCAGATGTGTTCGCTTCTTGGCTTTCCTCCGCGCTACTGGCTGAGAATGTGTCCGCCATATTCATGAATTTATTCACCCACAATGCAACGAGGGGAAGCGGGGCGGGGAATACTCGTCAGGAGGAACGTCATGGGCGGGCGACGCGGAGGACGCAGGCGGACTTCGACGCGTGCGCAGTGTATATAAGGCTGTTTGAGGGCCCCACGTGTTCCCGAACGGAAGTAGCGAGCGCTGTGTACGAAGGTAAGTGTTTTCTAGGATGCATTACTGTGTTATTTTGGGTTTTGGGCCTGCATTTTTTAAGGATATGTGTGTGTTGCTGCCTGTGTGTAGGGGTTGCTGCCTGTGTGTAGGGGGTTGCTGCCTGTGTGGATGTGTTGCTGCCTGTGTGTAGGGGTTGCTGCCTGTGTGTAGGGGTTGCTGCCTGTGTGTAGGGGTTGCTGCCTGTGTGTAGGGGTTGCTGCCTGTGTGGATGTGTTGCTGCCTGTGTGTAGGGGTTGCTGCCTGTGTGTAGGGGTTGCTGCCTGTGTGGATGTGTTGCTGCCTGTGTGTGGGTGTGTTGTGTAATGTTTGGTAAGAAAAACTGGTTGTGCGTTTTAAGTAACATTTGTGTTTTTGGTCTTTTGTATTGCCATTACTAACAAAACAGAAACAAACATGTCAGCACCCCAGTTGAATCCATTCAAGGACCAGCAGTTCATGTCCGAATTCATTGCCCTGTACAGAAAAAATACCAACCTGTGGCAGCTCAAGAACCCTTTATATGGCAATAGGGATGTCCGGAAGGCAACACTGGGGCCACTTGTGGATTTTGTGAAGACTCAAGTCCCCAACGCAAACACCAAGTTTGTGGAAGCCAGAATTGCAAGTTTAAGGCACATGTACAAGCGGGAGCGCAAGAAGATTGAGGAATCAGTCAGATCAGGAGCAGCAGCAGAGGATGTTTATGTACCCAAGCTGTGGTACTACAACCAACTGACTTTTATAGGTGACCAGATGGAACCCAGGCAATCACTGTCCACTCTTCCCTCCACCCTTCCCTCCACTCTTCCCTCCACTCTTCCCTCCACCCCAGCTGAGGCTTCCACGGAAGGAGAAGACCCCTCCACCTTGGAGCAGGCTGATGCGCCCAGCTGGAGCCAGGTATATATTTAGTAGCCTAAATTGTGATTGTGTGAATATTAATGCTGTAAACGTTAAAATGTGAACCAATTAACACCCTGAACTCAGAATTGTGAAAAAAGCTCCCAAAAATTCTGCACACTTCTAAAAAGTGTTGGTGCAACATATCGATACATATATAGTGTATACATACATCCAGTAGTGGCAAAAAAAGCGTTTATACAACATTGGTGATCTGCTTGGAAAATGCAGGGGTCCAAATGATAGCCTTTTGGATCTTTTAGAAAATTTAGATGCTCGTTCCTAAGTTTACAATTGGATGATTGAGGAGGCCAGAAACCACAAAACAGGTGTTTGATTTTTGTTTTTATTTGCACACAGGATGAGCTGACCCAGGATGATGCCGGGCCAAGTGGTATGGAGGAGGAGGACATGACCAGCGAGAGCCAGGAGGTGGCTGGGCCCAGCACGAGCCAGAGTGACAGCCAGACCCGATTAAGAAGAAGTCTACCTCCACCCCTGCCCTTACCCCAAGAAGGCCCAGGAGGATGACCATTGTTGAGGAGGAATCACTCCAACTGATTCGGAAGGCAAGTGCGATTCTCGACAAACCCCCCCTTCCAGAAGAGGCCTATGCCAGCTACTTGTCCTGCAGGTTGCTGGAAATGGAGAGGGGCCAACGGCACCTGTGTGAGGGCCTCATTTCTGATGCAATTAGGGGGGGTTTGAGGGGTGAATTACGAGAATCCACCCGCCTGACACATGAAGGCCCGACACCAACTTCTCCTCCTCCTCCTCCTCGTCTTCCTTCTTCTCCTCCTCCTCCTCCTCCTCCTCCTCCTACCACAAGTCAGCCTCCAAGGAAGCGTGCAGGGAAGACTGCAGGGAAGAGTGCAGGGCAGCGTGGTGGGAAGAGTCGGAAGTGATTGCCTGGCTTCAGTCTGGTCTCACAGAAGACACAGGCTGTTGTAGTGCCACAGCTTGGGGACATAGATGTCATCTGCTGCTGTTCCTGGTCTGTCTGATTCCTGGTCAATCTTCTTGTGCTCCCTATATTGGATGAAATGTGCCCAAGCTTAATTTTTGGCTTCACAAACTTGATGTCTGCCGTTGGGGCAAAAAGTCTTCACAAAATCTACAAGTGGCTCCAGTGTTGCCTTCCTATTTTGTTTTGCCTTGTTTGTTTCAACCAGAATAAATGGTCATTTAATTTTCATCAAATAATGATATACGTGCTTGTTATTCAAAAACATAGTTTCTTTAGGAGTAGGCAGGTACATGTCTAAACATTCATTTGACAATACAAGTGTAAAGTGCAACTTCAATGGAACTGCAAGTGCAGTCGCTGGAAAGGTGAGGGTTAAGATCTGAATTAAGGGCAAGCTCTGCTGACTCCACAATTGTATCATGTGTAATAACTAATCCTTTTGATAACCAACAAATAATAAAAAATATCTATATAGAGATATATGTACATATATAATATATATATATATAATATATATATATATTTATACACGTATAGATCTATATATCTATATATATTAATATATATATATATATGTAGATATAGATATATATTTTTTTGGGCTTATTGAGAAATATAGATATATTTTTCATTTGGTGATTTGGATATCTATATCTATATCTATATCTATATCTATATCTATATCTATATATATATCTATATATATATATATATATATATAGAGATAGAGATATAGATATATATATATATATATATATATATACAAATATATAACTTCACTAAAGAATGGTGAAGAAAAAACGTTC
>CM053029.1:370687122-370821529 GCA_028564925.1 Lithobates sylvaticus
TAGGTGGCGCTCAGCCAGAACAGGACTGCAGTTGGAGAGGAAGTCAAGAAAAACCTGGATTCTCTATGGTTTCCTGGGGCCCCTGGGCAGCATTCTAGTTGGCTATTCTACATTCAGGTGACCTCGGCACCCAACTTGGGTCAGCAGAGCCTTTTTAAGTGCCTTTCTCTGGGCATTTTGGTGAGTGGATAGTGCAGGGACAGTTCACCCGCCTGTCAGGGAGAGTAAAAAGCGTTAGGAAAAGGTTCTGGACAACCGGACGAGTAGGGACAGGCTACGGACACGCCATACTGCATCCGAATCCTCCCCATTGGGCTCTGACTGGTCACATTCCGCCCTCGGAGACAGATGCTGTCGGGGCATCAGAACCTCCTCCAATCTACAAGTTTGTATGGAACTCACTGGGAAGTTTGTATCTTTGGGCCATTCCTTCAATAAAAATTGTGTTATTTGACAGAGTGTTTACTGCCACCGCACCATGCAGCACCTACCCATGGGTATATAGTGGTAGGGCAGTATATATTGATATGGCAGTATATAGTGGTAGGACAGTATGTAGTGTCAGGACAGTATATTGCAGAATCGGGTACAGGAAAGGGGATTATAGCGGTACCATATAGTGAAGAGAACACTCATGATTTTTTTGTAAAAAAATACAATTACATTTATTATATAAAGGAACATACAGAAAAACTAGAAAAGCTACAATTTCTGGGGAAATTGTGTGACGTGTTCTTGCCTCCACCTACTGGAGTGGGCGGAGTAACTGGGTGGAGTGACTTGAGTAACTAAACTTAACTAAATTTATTTTTTTCAAAAATGATTATTTTTTTTTTTATGATTTTTTTTTTTAATGATTTTTTTGATTTTTATTTAATTTTTTCTAAAAAAAATATTTTTCAAACATTATTTGTTTTTCAAAAACTATATTTTTTTGAAAAATTATTTTTTTTTATTATTTTTTTCTAAAATTATTATTTTTTTCAAATTTCCTAATATTTCTTTCTAAAAGGATTGATTTTTTTTTCTAAAAATATTTTTTTTTCAAAAATGATTTTTTTAATGATTTTTAATTATTATTTTTTTTAAATGATATTTTTTTTCTAATTTTTTTTTTTTTTCAAATTTTCAAATTTTCATTTTTTTTTCAAAAATTATTATTTTTTTTTTATTATTATTATTTTTTTTTAATAATTTTTTTTTTTCAAATTTCATAATTCCCCTCAGAGCTCTGTGGGAGTAGCTATAATCCCATCAGAGCTGTGTGGGACTACCTATAATTCCCCTCAGAGCTGTGTGGGACTACCTATAATTCCCCTCAGAGCTGTGTGGGACTACCTATAATCCCCTCAGAGCTGTGTGGGACTACCTATAATTCCCCTCAGAGCTGTGTGGGACTAGTTATAATTTCCCTCAGAGCTGTGTGGGACTACCTATAATCCCCCTCAGAGCTGTGTGGGACTACCTATAATTCCCCTCAGAGCTGTGTGGGACTACCTATAATCCCCCTCAGAGCTGTGTGGGACTACCTATAATCCCCCTCAGAGCTGTGTGGGACTACCTATAATCCCCCTCAGAGCTGTGTGGGACTACCTATAATCCCCCTCAGAGATGTGTGGGACTACCTATAATCCCCCTCAGAGCTGTGTGGGACTACCTATAATTCCCCTCAGAGCTTTGTGGGACTACCTATAATCCCCCTCAGAGCTGTGTGGGACTACCTATAATTCCTCTCAGAGCTGTGTGGGACTACCTATAATCCCCCTCAGAGCTGTGTGGGAGGAGCTATAATCCCCTCAGAGCTGTGTGGGAGGAGCTATAATTCCCCTCAGAGCTGTGTGGGACTACTTATAATCCCCCTCAGAGCTGTGTGGGAGGAGCTATAGTTCCCCTCAGAGCTGTGTGGGACTACCTATAATCCCCCTCAGAGCTGTGTGGGAGGAGCTATAATCCCCTCAGATCTGTGTGGGAGGAGCTATAATTCCCTTTAGAGCTCTGTGGGAGGAGCTATAATTCCCCTCAGAGCTGTGTGGGACTAGTTATAATTCCCCTCAGAGCTGTGTGGGAGGAGCTATAATTCCCCTCAGAGCTGTGTGGGACTAGTTATAATTCCCCTCAGAGCTGTGTGGGAGGAGCTATAATTCCCCTCAGAGATTTTGTCACCTCCCACTCTAGTTTTGAACATTTCTCCATTCATTCCTATGGGACAAATTTCTCTGCAAAAATGACGATATTTCGTGAACCATTCGGCGAAACGTTCCACAAAGTAATAGCACACCATTAGGGAACAATCCGCACGTATTGGTATATATTCGGTATATGTAGCGTAAAAATTGTGGGAGGAGTTAGGGTGGTAAATTTGGCTATAATAAGAATAATAATAATATATATGTGAGAAAATAACAATAAGTGGTCTTGCTATCCAAGAACACTTAATTACAATACACTGTAAAAATATGTGGATCAGTCAACGTGAAGCCCACTTAGAAATGGGGAAAGGGGCCTCACCGGTGGCTGAAACAACATAGACAGCCTGTGATTCTGGAGATATTAATTGGGGATCTATAAAGTTGTATAGATCAAGGGTACAGTTGTAAGTTCAGATGTAAATGACCGACATGTTTCGCCAAACATTGGCTTCTTCGGGGTCAAAGAAGTAGTCTGTACCCAGTTAGATAGGTCTATTGAGTATAAAGAGATAATAATTAATACATATACAAAAAGGTTGACACACATTAAGCAGTGTTCACATTGCATGTTCATATAGACTGGTCCTCCCCCAAACCCCCAGAAGTCTCCCCTGAAAGAGCAAATTCCCAGAGCGATACGCACCGTTGGGCCAAAACTGGAACCAAATTGGTACCACAGAGATAGTCAAGTTTAAATGCTCCAGAGCGAGGGGCTGTAGGGGGTGTATATAAAACCTGGTGAAAAAAATGGTAGGTGGTGTCATAATGGTTATGCTGACTTCAATATATTTGAATGCCATATGTGGCTATCATAGCCTAAAAAGAAAAACACTTACCAAGTAGAAATAAACCATACACATAGGGGGCGCCAAAGTGTGGATTATAGTAGATGCACAGTCTGAATAGATTGTTGATATGATATATACAATAGCAGAGAGGGAAAAGGAAAATTATAGTAGTACATTTCTGAAAGCCAGATGAATGATAGCAGATTTAGATACACTGGCTGTTAACTCACCTGAAGGGAGCGAAGAGGCTGGTAACCAAGGCAGGAAGCCATGATATGTTTAAAGGTTGATATCCGGGTTTAGAAAGCCGGTCCCTCAGAAGATATAAAAGTACTTCTATGTTCAACTGGATAAAGTGTAATTATTCGCAAAGTAGGAAAATAACATGACCATGCCCAATGTCAGTTGTCAGACTTTACCTACCTCTATGGGAACTTATAAAAATATATATACTTATGAGAGGCTCGGGTCGATCAACCCCCCAAGGTAAACCAAATGATGGGGGGAAGAGAGCGGGAACTGATAAATCTTTGTTTTAAGTACTGTCCACTAAGCCAAAGCGGTTTCTGAAAAATAACAAGAAAAGAAAGGGAGACTCCAATAAAAGTGCATAGGGCATGTATCCAATACATTTTAAGGATCCCCAAAAGAAAGGGGTTACAGTCCCCTACCTTGTAGTGGAATGTATGTGGCATCAGGTTATATCATGTTTGATGGCTGGTCAGCCCATATACTGCCACACAACAGGGGCTAAGTATATCATCCAATGCCTATAAAGAGGGTATTTAAAAAGATAAGTGCAATAGTTCCATATAATCAAAATTATAGTGGACCGCATGTCCACCATTAAGAAAGGCTGGAAAGATTAAGTTGAATTGATCTACCTGTTTTTGTCGTTCCCAAAGCGTCCCGAGCCTCACGTCCACCTCAGTCTGACACAACGTCAGACTGGGTTTAAATAGTCTCCCCCCGTGGCGCCAAAGGCGCACGGCGTGTGACGTCACGCCGTGCTGACGTCACGCAGACGCAAAGCGGAGGCCGGCCGGCGCTCGACCCAGACCATGTGACCGGAGTGTTCCTGTGAGGAACTCCTTCCGGTACACAGTTCAACTGGGACTAACCTAACATACCCTGCTGACAGCAGCCGTACTGTTCTGTCAAATGCAGGGCATGATGGGGTCCCTGTAGATGGAAATTGGAACTTAGTGGCTAGATCGATGCTGATGGCTGACCCCCGACCCGGAAGCGTGGCGGGAAAAGGACCACCATATGGTGGGCATAAGTTAGACGGTAACACAGGTTCACTGCCACGTCTTGTGGCAAGTGAAGGAGAAGAAGCAGTAGTGGTGATAGGTAAATTGGAAAAATGGTAAAGTATTCCATGCCTTTCCACCATAGTTTTTATCCGCGCTTCAATGCGCATTCGTTTCTGGCAGGAAATACTCTAAACTGATTTATCAAATCATTATTTACATTCCTTTGAACACTCGTGACTTTTGATTTCATATGAATCAATACTCTGCATATCGGTGTACTGTATTAATCATATTTATATTTGTATAATTAATTATCTTTATATCTATTTGTATAGTTATTAGTACCTGGGAGGTTTGTTTGCTCCTCTGCCATGGCAGATTACTGTGGTGACGCATGGAGGGGTCTAATGGAAAGGATACAGATATCACAGGATACTGCAAATATCACTGATGATGACTTGAAAAAAGGTCTGTGTCTATTGGCATAAAACATATTTTGAAAAATACAGTACGAACCAAATTGTCCCTTGGGGCTTAAGAATACCAATTTTTCCAAACATAAAAAAGATAAATTATATTCTCAAGACATCTTGGGAATATAATTTACAATCTTGCTCTTTCAGCATGATTTCCATGCTTTGTAAGCAATATGAACACGAGCTAGATCAACTAGATACAGCTATAAACATGTGGCATGATGATCATGCTCCTCTTGTATCATCTCCTAGATTTATTAAGAGAGATACATTTTTACGTGCACATCTCGAAACCTATACTTTAGAAATCAGTACTAAAGAACGCAAATATCAGAGAGACAAATCTGCATATGATAACGAATATGCATATAAATGGAACAACTTTACTGCACGTAAATCTGCAAAACCTTTCCCACACAACCTAACACTAATGAGCAACCAAACACTCCCTTTGCTTCCTTCTCTTCCAGTACTTCCACCATATATCAAGATTTATCCCATGATTGTAATTTCAAAAAAAGAAAGGGAGATAAATCCTCTATTTCAACTGAGGTCCCCTTTCGCACCCCAGCACCTGCACTTAATGTTCGACCACCTAACTTACGTCCTAAAAATAATAAGATCTCTACTCCCACTACACAGACATCAATTACTATGTTTAACTCACAAATGAATACTTTCCCATTTTTCCAATTTACCTATCACCACTACCGCTTCTTCTCCTTCACTTGCCACAAGACGTGGCAGTAAACCTGTGTTACCTTCTATGTTTCCACATAATGGATCTTCTATTGATCCCAAAATTGCACCTATTTTTTTAGCACTGACCCCAGACACACCACTCAATCCTGTCTAACACCTTCCCCAACACTCCCAACACAATCTTCTGGACTTGATGTAGTGAATCTGTCATCGGTCTCACTCACCAATGATCAGGTAAAAATTTTACAACTCGGCCTGACATTTTGTCCATCCTCTAATTTTGACAAATTCAAATTTATCAAAGATATTCATCTTTTTGCGTGTAAACTTATATATAAGGTTCTCTATGACAAACCCTCCTTAAAACAATCTAATCTAGTCACTACCTCTTCTAATGCAGCGCCAACATTTGAGGAAATGCAGGCCATTGATGAGCTCATGTCATTATGGGAGGAGGGTGCCATCGATGCCGACGATGCCGACGAGTCAGCTGTCTTCGCCCTCGGTGTCTCCTCCCCCCCCCACCTCATTTAAACCAAAAAATTTCCCTTTGCTATCTACTAATCCCAACATTTCTGCCTTTGTACAACAAACATGCCTGGCAATAAAAAATTTGGAATACATCTCCTCAGGGAAATCGAATTTAACTTCCTCTATGCTTTCAAGCGTTAAAATCCCTTCAAACCCACCCTGGCCTGGTTATCAAACCGGCCGATAAGGGAGGTAATGTTGTGGTCATGGACGTTGCTGCCTATGAAACCATGTGCCACAATATCCTTGACAACTTAGAATGGTACAGACCTATTGCTCCATCATTGATTAAAAATTTTGCAAATCAGTTCGATCAAATTATTTTTTTAGCTTATCAAGCTTCTATCATAGAGCTCAACACTTGGAACTTCCTTAAAATTAATGAACCAACCATTCCTACCTTTTATGCTTTACCTAAGATTCACAAATCCATGTCTTGTCCCACGGGATGTCCTATTGTATCAGGATGTCATTGTTTAACCGCTTTAGCACCGGGCCATTTTTTACCCTTCCTTACCAGAGCACTTTTTGCGATTCGGCACTGCGTCGCTTTAACTAACAATTGCGCGGCCGTGCGACGTAACACCCAAACAAAATTGACGTCCTTTTTTTCCCCACAAATAGAGCTTTCTTTTGGTGGTATTTGATCACCTCTGCGGTTTTTATTTTTTGCGCTATAAACAAAAGAAGAGCGACAATTTTGAAAAAAAAACACAATATTTTTTACTTTTTGCTATAATAAATATCCCATTTTTAAAAAAAAAAAACTATTTTTTTCCTCAGTTTAGGCCGATACGTATTCTTCTACATATTTTTGGTAAAAAAAATCGCAATAAGCCTATATTGATCGGTTTGCGCAAAAGTTATAGCGTCTACAAAATAGTGGATAGATTTATTGAATTTTTTTTTTTTACTAGTAATGGCGGCGATCTGCGATTTTTTTTCGTGACTGCGACATTGCGGCGGACACTTCGGACACTTTTGACACATTTTTGGAACCATTCACATTTACACAGCGATCGTTGCTATAAAATTGCATTGATTACTGTGTAAATGTGACTGGCAGGGAAGGGGTTAACACTAGGGGCGCTGTAGGGGTTAATGTGTGTCCCTATAGGAGTGATTCTAACTGTGGGGGGAGGGGACTCAAGGGGAGAAGACCGATCATGTGTTCCTCTGTACTGGGATCACATGATCGGTCTCCTCTCCGCTGACAGGATGTGGAGCTGTGTGTTTACACACACAGCTCCACGGTCCCGCCCGGTCCCGTTGTTTTAACGGGCAATCGCGGGTGCCCGGCGGACATCGCGGCCGCCGGGCACTCGCACGCGCCCCCCAGGCGGCCGGGAATCCGAGGACGTCATATGACGCCCACCCAGGATGGGAGATCCACCTTGTGGGCGTCATATGACGGCGGGCGGTGTTGAAGCGGTTAACAGAAAATGCTAGTGCTCTTGTTGACAAATATTTAGCACCTCATGTTACCTCTTTGCCATCCTATGTCAAAGATACAATTTAGCTCCTTAAAATATTACAGAATATGAACTTACCACCCAAAACTTGGTTGGTCACTTTGGATGTTGAATGCTTATACAATTGCATTCCACACCTTAGAGGCCTTGAAGTTGTACGTAGTCTCCTCTTGGAACGTGGCCCTCAATTCGATAATTATGCCAATTTTGGACTTGACCTATTGAAATTCCTCTTGACTAAAAATCACTTTATGTTTGGAACTTCCCACTTCCTCCAGGTGCAGGGTGTGGCTATGGGGACCAAATGTGCGCCCTCATATGCCAACCTGTACCTGGGGGGGTGGGAACGGCACCTCTTTTCCAATCTTTGTCCTGACATTAAATCTAAAGTCATACATTGGTACAGATATATTGATGACATTTTGATGTTTTGGTCCGGCTCACAGCAGGACCTTAAAAAATTCTTTGAATCTTTATTCATTAACGACTTTAATCTAAAATTTACTATGGAATCTAGCCAATCATCTGTGAACTTTCTCGAATTTGACCATTACTCTTGACAAACATGGCAGTATTAGTACCTCTCTGTTCAGGAAACCCTCTGCTGGTAATACAATCCTACATGCTCAAAGTGCCCATCCTCAATCACTATTAAACAGTATCCCATATAGGCAGTATCTTAGGATCAGACACAATTGTACCTCTGATGTGGATTTTTTTAATGCCTCCAAGGAACTTTATCTTAGACTCAAAAATAGAGGTTATAGCCATGCCTTACTTAAATGTTCATTTAATAAAGTCAAGAACCTAGATAGATCAAAATTGATACATAGTATCAAAGATCAAACCGATTTCCAACCAGTGAGATTGATAACCCGATTTTCCTCCATGCATACCCAGATTCGTGATGTAGTGAACAAATTCTGGCCACTACTTCTAGCTGACTCTACAGTGAACAAATTTATTGGGGCACGCCCTGTTATTACTTATAAAAGATGTCCCTCTCTAAGGGACCGTCTCACCAAAAGCCATCACTCCCCGCGTGCAACTCGGACACGCCGGGAGAATGGCACCTACTCATGTGGTTCCTGTGATATATGTCGGTTCATTGTCAATTCCAGGATCGTTCCATTACCCGATGGATCCTTTCACGAGATATCACATCATGTAAATTTGTAGAACCATCGGTGTTGTGTATTTAGCTATGTGTACCTGTGGATGCTTCTACATTGGAAATACCAAACGGCCTTTCCAAGTCCGCATCCGTGACCACATTAAACCTACCTATAAACGCATGGTCACCACGGCCATTAATAGGCATATTGGCTTGGTACATAACTTCGATCCTCAATGTATCTTTTTCTCTGCACTTGAGCATGTTGAAACGCACATTAGAGGAGGAGGGATAGACGAAAAACTTTTACAACTTGAGACCAAATGGATACATAACCTCAATGCCGTCCATTTTCCAGGCTTAAATGAGCATATGAGTTTCAAACCATTTTTGTAAATATTGAAACTGCTTTAGACTATTCTCATCAAGTATTGCTGGATATTCCAAATTATTTAATGGCATATTGATTTACTTTTATTGCGTATCTTATGTCTGTGCCTGTTTCTCATTTGGACCCCTTTGTTCGCCGCAGTTTGTGCTCACGCCATTGGTTGGAGCTAGCCTTCTGGACCTCCCGGGTATAGGGTTAACCCCACTTTTTTTATTTTCTTGTGGGGCAGTTCTATATCAATAAACATTGTATATAAATATATTTTTGCTTTCTAACTACATAAACTGTAACAAAAATTATTCAAACTTGATATCTTATTGTTATTACTATGTTGTTTATCATATATTATTTCTTCTTGGTTCTATTTTCTTTTCAACCGTGTTTGATTTATGTAAAATATTGAACCTATTATGTATCGTCCTTGTTGGCCTCATTGGGCACTGTTCCCTGCTTGTCACTTTAAGACCCCGTCATTTTTTGGGGATGTCTTGGGGTCTCGGCTGGTCTTATCCCCCTCTCTCCCCTTAGGGATTCCCCTCCTTTTTTACTAGAGCATCCCATTTTGCGATGCCTAAAGCCGCGCCATCTTTTTCCAAATACACTTACCCCGGTACATCTTGATGTCCTGTCACTGCCCCCTAGCATTGGTTCTGTATGGGCACCCAAGGGTTGGGTTTTTTATCCAACCCTTTCTGCCTCCGTTTATAGCCACAATTCTCCATTACTTCCCTTCATCTAGTAATCTAATAGCCTCTTTTTTCCATTCTTTTCTGCAAACAGGGTATAGCCTCCGGTTTTATCACTGTTATAGGTGCTGCATGTCCGTTTGATATGTATCACTTTTTGCCCGCAGTACATATTTCATCCTCTGAGCGGCCTTTCGTATGGCTATTTTCCCGAGTGGTGCGCGCGCTGTGTGCTGCGCGCGCATCCACTACGGGCTCTATGGGAAATGTAGGCGATATGGCGCATCCGCTTTTGCGCATGCGCCGGAGGCTCTGCTGCCCGCCGCCTGATCAGGAGCGATCCTGATCAGGTGTGGGGGGCGTATATAGCCTGCTTGTCTGCATCATTGTGGTGATGGACTCAGGGGCGCCAACATACTTGGATTATTTGCTGTCTAAGGTTAGTTTACTATCTCTCTTCCATTATATCGCTTTACTGATTATTGCAATGCATTTACTCAGTGAATGTCCTTTTCACATAGAAGTACTTTTATATCTTCTGAGGGACCGGCTTTCTAAACCCGGATATCAACCTTTAAACATATCATGGCTTCCTGCCTTGGTTACCAGCCTCTTCGCTCCCTTCAGGTGAGTTAACAGCCAGTGTATCTAAATCTGCTATCATTCATCTGGCTTTCAGAAATGTACTACTATAATTTTCCTTTTCCCTCTCTGCTATTGTATATATCATATCAACAATCTATTCAGACTGTGCATCTACTATAATCCACACTTTGGCGCCCCCTATGTGTATGGTTTATTTCTACTTGGTAAGTGTTTTTCTTTTTAGGCTATGATAGCCACATATGGCATTCAAATATATTGAAGCCAGCATAACCATTATGACACCACCTACCATTTTTTTCACCAGGTTTTATATACACCCCCTACAGCCCCTCGCTCTGGAGCATTTAAACTTGACTATCTCTGTGGTACCAATTTGGTTCCAGTTTTGGCCCGACGGTGCGTATCGCTCTGGGAATTTGCTCTTTCAGGGGAGCCTTCTGGGGGTTCGGGGGAGGACCAGTCTATATGAACATGCAATGTGAACACTGCTCAATGTGTGTCAACCTTTTTGTATATGTATTAATTATTATCTCTTTATACTCAATAGACCTATCTAACTGGGTACAGACTACTTCTTTGACCCCGAAGAAGCCAATGTTTGGCGAAACATGTCCGCCATTTACATCTGAACTTACAACTGTACCCTTGATCTATACAACTTTATAGATCCCCAATTAATATCTCCAGAATCACAGGCTGTCTATGTTGTTTCAGCCTCCGGTGAGTCCCCTTTTCTCATTTCTAAGTGGGCTTCACGCTGACTGATCCACATATTTTTAGTGTATTGTAATTTTTCTGTATGTTCCTTATATAATAAATGTAATTGTATGGTACCGCTATAATCCCCTTTCCTGTCCCCCTTTCACCTATTTACCATTTAATCTGGGATGAGGTACATTCAATAGTGATTATTCCATGCCTTCCACCATAGTATATCGCAGAAGGTCAGTAATTAGGAGCAAGGCAGGTCAGTAAGCAGTGGCAGGTCAGGGGAAAGCAGAGAGGTCAGCCTCTTAGCACACGACTGGAGGATGAAGGCCGGCTGCCATCTTTCTTCCTCCTCAGTGTCACCCCATCTTCAGAAGCTTCAGCCAGAGTTCAGTGGTCACCTGTGGGAGGACAGGTAGAAGATGGCTACACCCCAGAACCACCCACCATCTCCAACCAGGGAGAAGATCCTTTGCTCTGTAAGCCTGTCTGCCGGCTCCCACCCCACCAGGGGGCTCTGGACGGGGAGCATATATACAGAAGACTGGGGGGGGACATAATGCACTTTGGGAAGAAAGCTACAGGCAGCCCCTGCTGGGATTGCCCCCCCCCCGCTTACTTAAAGGGCCAAGCACCCATGCTGAGGCTATAGGGGGTGGGGACTGCCTGTATCTCCCTATTGCCAGCCCTGAGTCAATGGGGCTGAATCTATCACATCAATTTGTAAGACTTATACCGCATACACACGATCGCACATTCCGACAACAAAATAATATATGGGATTTTTTCTGACGGATGTTGGCTGAAACTTGTCTTGCATACACACGGTTGCAGAAAGTTGTAGGAAATTCTGAAGGTCCAGAACGCGGTGACGTACAACACGTACGATGTGCAGAGAAAAATGTTCAATAGCCAGTGCGGCTCTTCTGCTTGATTCTGAGCATGCGTGGAACTTTGTGCGTCGGAATTGTCTACACACAATCGGAATTTACGCGAAAGGATTTTGTTGTCGGAAAATTTGAGAACCAGATCTCAAATTTTGTGCGACGGAAATTCCGATGGAAACTGTCCGATGGAGCCTACACACGGTCCGAATTTCCGACAACAAGCTCCGATCGCACATTTGCCGTCGGAAAGTCCGACCGTGTGTACAAGGCATAATAGCTAAATGATTGGCAAAAAAACGCATTGGGTATGCATGGGTTGGGCATATTGTCTCTGGGGACATGTACCATTGCAAAACTAACTTTTAAAAATGATTGTTTGGTAAGGAGAATTACATTTAATGCAAAAAGTGGTCCCCTAAACCTGCCTGTGAAGTGGCTCATCTCTACCATCTAAACAAGTAGTACAGCAAAAGTGACATTTACAAAGGAAGAAAAGCTGTTTGGAAATGCTGGTAATTCCCATGTCCTTGCATACTCCCTTTATTTGTAAAGAATTCAACAGGAACCCCCATAATATATAGCAGACCCTCATCCAGGAGGATCAAGGAGGATGAGGGTCTGGTATAGGAATTTTGGGGGGCCCATTGCTTTTTCTACAAAATAAAGAAAACTTGAAGGAAGAAATAAATGTATGTTTGTTTTCTATTTATTACTTTTCCTACATAATTATGGCCACCAATAAGGGGGTGGAGTCAGCCCTCCTGTACAGGGTCTGGGCCCCATACCGGGGGAAGAGGGAGGCTTTTTTAATTCAGGGCACTTCAGTCTACAGCAATAAAAAAGAAAACTTCCCCGGGCCCCATTTGTTTAGCATGTAATCCTTGTACCGCAGTTTCTGACAATTAAAATAGGGGGTATGGACTCCTTTATTTTAATTACCAGGAACCTCAGAAAAATGATTACTCTGACTGACCAAAAAACATGACATTGTTCTGCCTTACCAGCTTCAGGTGGAGCGGTTGGGGAGTGATAAAAACATGGCTCATCTATGTGTTTTTATTGCCTCAACTGCAAGTATATACTGCACATGGCCTTATGAAGTGTGGCAATGCAAATGATAATGTGGCAGATGCTGCTGTAACCCCCGGAAACCATTCTGCAGGCTGAACTCTGTACATAGAGGTTTTTGACAAGTCCTTTGTTAAAGAAATTACGAAAAAACACACAAATCCATTGTCAGCCATGATAAATGTCACCTGCCAATTGTCACCCACTGAAAGATCAAATCCTTCGGGTTCAAAAAATATTGCCTTATGTAACGTCTAATATCTACATGGACTGAAGTCCCAGCTAAAAGCCCTGGGGGGAAAAATTCAAATACATAATAATACTCTATAATCACCTCTTTATAATGTTCTTACATACCTGTGCCTGGACAGAGAAGAGCCTACAGGAGGAGGACACGGAGGGGACACAGGAGGAGGACACGGAGGGGACACATCGCTGCAGTCGGGGTGTCTGGTCGATGTGGATGATGAATGAGAATTTGTAGAAAATAATAAAAGAGGAAGAAGATTCTGCATTGCGTGACTTGTCTTTACACGCATGCAATTCTGAACACACCCAAAACAAATACTTCTCTATCTGATAGATGCAGAAGAGTTAAACCTCCGGAGAATGTTTTATATTTTCAGAACTCTATGGGTGAGACCTCTGTGCTTGTAGACTGTAGGGCCCCGGGGGGGGGGGGGGGGGGGGTAGGCACCCCAGAGGGAAGATACAGACATACAGCAGTTAAAATTGCCAAAATTGTATTATCAAAAATATTGTAACATACAGTAATAGAGTCTATGCAGTGGCCTAAAACTGTCAGCAACGCTCACAGAAAGTTATGCGGTACTTGTAGAGAGCGATGCACAGAGACTGGCAGCACCTGGCACAGAGGGGGTGGCTGGAAGACAGATGCAGCAAATGCTAGTAGTGGAAAAGTTCCCCTTTAGAAGCTCTGACAGTCCCTATACTGTCCCTCCTCTTCTGTAACCTCTCCCTACGCTAAACACACTCTCCCTTGTGGTAGAAATCCAGCTGCGCGTTATGCACACAGCCATATCTCCTGTGCTCATTAGCACCCATTTCCGTCTAATGATATAAAGTACCTTACCTATCATTCCATGTCTCCCCAGATCCCCAGTAAAGAGACATCACCAGCATAACTTACGTTCTCACAGGGCCGATCTGTCCCGGGGTGCACGGGGTGCAGTGCACCCAGGCGCCACAGAGGTGGGGGCGCTGGAGTGCCAGAGTGATCCCCTCCCTCCTCCTCCTCTCCTTGTCCGTAGGCGGCTCTCTCCGCCTGTCACCGCCGCGGCCGCGCAGTGACGCCGGGGGGGGGGGGTCTATACTCCTCCTGTGTTTAACTCCCCCCTGCTGCCCACTAGCACAAGCATCACACACGCTCTGTTCTCCACCTGGGCGGCGCGGCTGCACACTGTCCTCTCCAGCCGCCCGGGTGGTTTTAATTAGCCTAGTGGTGGGGGGTGGTTTGTCTAGGAGGGGGTCTATACTAATGTGGGAGGGGTGGTTTGTCCTGGGGGGGTCTATACTAATGTGGGGGGGTGAGTTGTCCTGGGGGGTCTATACTAATGTAGGGGGGGTGGTTTGTCCTGGGGGGTCTATACTAATGTGGGGGGGGTGGTTTGTCCTGGGGGGGTCTATACTAATGTGGGGGTGGTTTGTCCTAGGGGGTCTGTCCTGGGGGGTCTATACTAATGTGGGGGGCGTTTGTCTTGGGGGGTCTATACTAATGTGGGGGGGTTGTCCTGGGGGGTCTATACTAATGTGGGGGGGTTTATACTAATGTGGGGGTGGTTCGTCCTGGGGGGGCTATACTAATGTGAGGGGGTTGTCCTGGGGGGTCTATACTAATGTAGGGGGGGTTTGTCCTGGGGGGCTATACTAATGTGGGGGGTCTGTACTAATGTGGGGGGGTTGTCCTGGGGGGGCTGTCCTGGGGGGTCTATACTAATGGAGGGGGTGGTTTGTCCTGGGGGGGTCTGTACTAATGGAGGGGGATAGTTTGTCCTGGAGGGGTCTGTACTAATGGAGGGGGGGTGGTTTGTCCTGGAGGGGTCTGTACTAATGGAGGGGGGGGGGGGGTGGTTTGTCCTGGAGGGGTCTGTACTAATGGAGGGGGGTGGTTTGTCCTGGAGGGGTCTGTACCAATGGAGGGGGGTGGTTTGTCCTAGGGGGGTCTGTATTAATGGAGGGAGGGTGGTTTGTCCTGGGGGGGTCTATACTAAGGGAGGGGGGTGATTTGTCCTGGGGGGTCTGTACTAATGGAGGGGGTGGTTTGTCCTGGAGAGGTCTGTACCAATGGAGGGGGTGGTTTGTCCTGGAGGGGTCTGTATTAATGGAGGGGGGGTGGTTTGTCCTGGGGTATGTATTAATGGAGGGGGGGTGGTTTGTCCTGGGGGTCTGTACTAATGGAGAGGGTGGTTTGTCCTGGTGGGTCTATACTAATGGAGGGGTGTGATTTGTCCTGGGGGGTCTAAACTAATGGAGGGGGTGTTTTTTTCTGGGGGTCTGTACTAATGGAGGGGGAATGGTTTGTCCTGAGGGGGGTCAATACTGATAAAGGGGGGCGTTTAGTCCTGGGGGTCTATTCTGATGGGGGGGTCTGTACTGAGGGAGGTATTTATACTAAGTGAAGGGTCTGCACTGACGGAGGGGGGGTCTATACTTAATGGAGTGGGGTCTGTACTGAGGGACGACTATAGTTGGTGGAGGGGGTGATACCATGTTTTACTGCACCAGGTGACACCAACCCTAGTGACGCCACTGCAGCCGCGGGCTCTTATTTCCCCTCTCCCTCTCCTCCTCGTGCGCTGCTGTACTAATGGGCGGCACACTATGTTTCTTCCCCCGCCTTCATAACGGCCAGGGAAGAAAAAACAAAGGAGCAAAGAAGAGGATTGTGGGACATGTGGTCCCAAGGACTGGCAGCCCCACTGTAACACGGAAACTGCAGCCCACACAGCATGCGCAGCTGAATGGGAGCGAGAGAGCCAGGAGCCCGGGAAAGCTTTCAGGGAAGTACACCCAGGACTCCAGAGGGCAGTGCTGAGAGAACACCATCAGAGAGAGAAAAAGCCACACAGTCTGGCGCCATCCCTGGTGGAGGAAGGAATGGAGTCATTGCAGGAATACAGATCTGGGCTCTACCCAGCGGAGCCGCCACGGGCAATTCAGAGTGAGCCGACTCCTGATCAGAGGAACCGTTGTTGCTGTATCGCTGGGTGAGGTGAGAGGGCCGATCGGCCATTATTTACTACCATCTCTTGTAACAAGTCTGCAGTCTCTGACCATCTCCTGTACTATGTCTGGGGGCTCTTTCTAATAGACTCTCTAACAGAAGCCCCCTCTGTGTGCATCAGAGAGACTCCCCTCCAGGTCTCATTAGTGTACGCTTTTCCTGCATTTTCTTTATTGGTAAAAGATCATGGGAGGATCCCAGGGGAACGAAGACTTCTTACGGGAACATCTCTGTGTTGAAGTTGTTGTCATAGAAACATTTGTAAAGAGGAGGAGTTGGTAAGATGACTACGCCCACTTGGGGGCGCCAAAAATATTTCTGCACCCAGGCGTCTGTGATCCTAGGATCGGCCCTGCGTTCTCAGCTCCATCAGCATGCCTGCCTTCCTGAGCCGTGCATCTGCTTTTATTTACATATCAACAGGAAGTCCCAAACTTGAGGGTGTGCCTCCAACAGCCTAACGCCTCCTACAAAGTATGTGACCTCACAGGAAATTACCAAATAAGGACATGACCAAATAAGGTTGTAACACAGGACATGACCTAATAAAGACATGACCCAGAATAAATTAACTTATACAATAACCAATGAACGATGACTACAATTCTGCTGATAGGAATCCTTATTATGCATTGTTCCAGAGAACAATGTATACCTGGATTATGCTACCCTTCCTTGTAGATGGAAGGCTATTAGCGAGTGCATGCTGAGAATCTCGACATGTGCTGATCAGACACAGCAGAGACAAAGAGCGTACATCCGCCCATAACCGATCCTTGCAGAGCAAACATATCCCCTCAGACGATCGTCTGTGCAATAGACATGTGCACACTGAAATATTTTGTTTCGGAATTTCGTTTTCGTCCGAAAAATACATTTAGTTACTCCCAAAAAATTTTTATTTATTTAATTTCGTTAAAAAATGCATTAGTCCGAAAATCCAAATTAATTAAGGTTGAATCTGTCATTGAAGGCTTATGGTGTCTGTCGAATGTTCTAAGAAGATGTGACGGAGCAGCTAAACTGTACAACGCCGCAATCTTACATTTCCGGTCGAATGTTCCGCCTACAAGCTATAGTAGAATTCTAATGTTGTATGACACTAGTAATAATTATATTTATCAATTATTATTACTAGTCAACCAACATTAGAATTCTTCTATAGCCTATGGGCGGAACATTTGACCATAAATCTCCGCTCGTGCCGACTGCTTCGTCGAATCTTCATGTCGAATCTTTTCTCTCTACGTAGAATAATCTTGGACTAATAGAGCTAAGGTTAGGCACATTCGACCACAGGTTCGATGGACACAGATCGCTATTGTCAGCGTCATGTCGAATCTCCTATCTATATCCAACTGTTGCAACAAAAACGAAAATAAAGCATTTGTTTATGTTGGATCTTTCGGTTTTCGGATTCTGCACGTTCGTTATCGTTTGTTAAAACGATAACGAAAATACCTGAAATTCGGACGAAAAAGAATGCACATGTCTACTGTGCAATGCACAGGGGCCCTTTCGCTGGCGGACATACCCCCACTCTGCAAACTCCTCTCTCCAATCCCAGGAAGATTTCCACTACGTAACGGATCTCAACCAGCGTCAGTCTGCCCCTGTCAGCTCTTTAGAGCGGGTTGCAGGAGTGCTAACACTGGTTGACTCTTATCACAATACATATTAACCACATGCCGACCGCGCTATAGTCGAAAGACGGCTACATCGCGGTCGGCTTATCCTGGGTGGACGTCCTACAGACGTCCTCCCAGAAACATGCTCCCGCGCGCCCCCTGGGGCGCGCACTCGGGAACATCTGTGACCGCCGGGTCCCGAGGACCCGGCGCATCACGGATCTCGGTAAACAGCCGCTGATAGCGGCCGTTTACCACGTGATCGCTCCGTCAAATGACGGAGCGATCACATGTACACAAACCGGCGTCACGTCATGACGCCGGTTCCTCCCTCCCCTCTCTGTACCGATCGGTACAGAGAAGGGAGAAGCGGAGAGGGGGAGAGACGGGACCAGCGCTGTGGGCTGGATGTGTAGTGCCCACAGCGCTGGCCAATACACTGCCACCGCTGTGCAATACTCTGCCATGCTCTGCCACCACTGTGCAATGCTCTGCAATCACTGCAATGCTCTGCCACCACTGTGCAATGCTCTGCCACCACTGTGCAACGCTCTGCCACCACTGTGCAACGCTCTGCCACCACTGTGCAACGCTCTGCCACCACTGTGCAACACTGTATTACTCTGCCACCACTGTGCAACACTGTAATACTCGGCCAATACCCGCCAATACTCTGCCAATACCCTGCCAATACCCGCCAATACTCTGCCAATACCCGCCAATACTCTGCCAATACCCGCCAATACTCTGCCAATACCCGCCAATACTCTGCCAATACCCTGCCAATACCCGCCAATACCCTGCAATAATTTTTAATAGAAACAAAGAATTTTTTTTTTTTTTTTACCGAATTTTCTGTATTTTTTGATTTATAGCGCAAAAAATAAAAAACCCAGTGTGATTAAATACCACCAAAAGAAAGCTCTATTTGTGTGAAAGAAAGGACACAAAATTCATTTGGGTACAGTGTTGCATGACGGAGTAATTGTCATTCAAAGTGTGAGAGCACCGAAAGCTGAAAATTGGTCTGGTTAGGAAGGGGGTTTAACTGCCCAGTGGTCAAGTGGTTAAAATACATCTTATGAAATGTCCACAACACCCTACGCTAGACATACTTTCCTTGCCAGGCTGGTTCCTGTCCCTGCACACCAACTGCAGTGGGACATGCCTTGTTATAAGCACTGCCCTCACTTGTAGGGGTCCCCTTGGTGGCATTGTCCAATAGGACAGCAGTCCACCCAATGACACATACAGAGACCTAAGAGGAATGGGCATTCCTCCTCTACTCCACTCTCCTTGCCTGCAGGGTGGTTTGGTTGCAACCAGGGGTGGACTGACCCATCGGTGATTCGGTCGCTGCCTGAGGGCCCAGAGCCATAAGGGGCCCGCGCCCGGCCCAACGAGAGCCCCCTTGAAGCGTCTGTAATAATACCGCTAACGGCGCACTGCTCACCGCTGGCCCCTCCGTCCCTCCCGTCCATGATGGACGGGAGGGAAGGAGCGGCAGGTGGGGAGCAGCGCGCCGTTAGCGGTATTATCGCAGGTGCTTCACTAACCCGATGCCTGTAATAATACCGCTAATGGCGTGCTGCTCCCCGTCGGCCCCTCCTATCTTCTCGTCCGTCCTAGACTCCTAGGTGATACAGTGCAAGGCTTGCACTGTATCACCTAGGAGTCTAGGACAGACAAGAAGAGAGGAGGGGCCGGCGGGGAGCAGCGCACCGTTAGCGGTATTATTACAGGCATCGAGTGAGTGAAATTTTTTTTACTGGAGGGTCGCCATCGGAGGGAGGGGCAGTACAGATGTATGGGGCCTGGGCCCTGTGTGCTCCCCCCCAGTGTTCCCCTGTGTGTTTCCCCCCCAGTGTCCCCCTGTGTGTTTCCCCCCCAGTGTCCCCCATTGTGTTTCCCCCCAGTGTCCCCCTGTGTGTCTCCCCCCAGTGTTCCCCTGTGTGTCTCCCCCTCAGTGTTCCCCTGTGTGTCTCCCCCTCAGTGTTCCCCTGTGTGTCTCCCCCTCAGTGTTCCCCTGTGTGTCTCCCCCTCAGTGTTCCCCTGTGTGTCTCCCCTTCAGTGTTCCCCTGTGTGTCTCCCCCTCAGTGTTCCCCTGTGTGTCTCCCCCTCAGTGTTCCCCTGTGTGTCTCCCCCTCAGTGTTCCCCTGTGTGTCTCCCCCTCAGTGTTCCCCTGTGTGTCTCCCCCTCAGTGTTCCCCTGTGTGTCTCCCCCTCAGTGTTCCCCTGTGTGTCTCCCCTTCAGTGTTCCCCTGTGTGTCTCCCCCTCAGTGTTCCCCTGTGTGCTCCCCCAGTGCCCCCCTCCAGTGTCCCCTGTGTGCTTTCCCCTTCCCCGGTGTCCCCTGTGTGCTGTCCCCTTGTGCCCTCTCCCCCTCCCAGGGGTGGCCAGTGGGGAGCAGTGCGCCATTATCGCAGGTGCTTCACTCACCCGACGCCTGTAATAATGCGCTGCTCCCCGCCGGCCCCTCCTCTCTTCTCGTCTGTCCTAGACTCCTAGGTGATACAGTGCAAGGCTTGCACTGTATCACCTAGGAGTCTAGGACAGATGAGAAGAGAGGAGGGGTCGGCGGGGAGCAGCGCGCCCTTAGCGGTATTATTACAGGCATCGGGTGAGTGAATTTTTTTTTTTACTGGAGGGTAGCCATCGGAGGGAGGGGGCAGTACAGATGTATGGGGCCCGGGCCACACTTCAGTGTGCTCTCCCCCCCCCACACTGTCCCCCCTGTATGTTCTCCCCCCACAGTGTCCCCCTGTGTGCTCTCCCACCCACACTGTCCCCCCTGTATGTTCTCCCCCCACAGTGTCCCCCTGTATGTTCTCCCCCCACCCCCCCTACCTCATTTTAATGCTACCCGGCTGTAAACACTCCCACCTTCCATTCCCAATAATGGAGACCACACCGTAGCTGGAGTGTTAATGGGCCGTAGCAGCCCCTTTATTTTATAAACAAATAAACAAAATACCATAAACAAATAAACCAATAAACCAACATATAATAAAGCGTGGCATGGTCTGCAGGAGGACCTTACCCCCCCCCCCCCCCCCCCCCCCCACCCAATAAACAAAACATCGTGCACTGCGGTCACATCAACTGTAAACTAGGCCTCAAGCTGACATGCTAGCTCAGAGACAAAACTATTCCCGCAGTGCAGTCATCCACCATATACCCTACATCACCTATAGGGAATATTAACAAAAACGGGCCCATATCTCCAATGGGTCCCGCATCAAATTCTCTGTGGGGAGGGGGTATCTTCTCTCTACCTGCGTGAGCCAACATCCGCCACAGCAAGCAAGGTTAAAACCTTAACCTTGAGCGCACCTCCACACCCTCAGCGCTCTCTCTATTCCCTCTTGGATTCCTAGAGCCCAGATATCTGTGCCCACATCATTAAGGTGTACCCCATCAACCTTAAGGTACCGCCACGTATCTACCTCCAACACCCTGTGCCTAATTGCGAGGCCTCCATGTTTTACAAAAAATCTGCTGGCCTCCTGGTTGACTTTTTTTCTGGCTTTGTTGATAAGCTCGACGGACCTGGCAAACCGCCAGGAGGTCCGAGCTATCATGTCTGACCATACGATGACCGTTTTTGGGAAAGCCGACTGTAGTCAGCAAAAATCATATTTAATATCCCTGGTTAAGTCCAATTTTGTCCTTAGGCCAAGGTCGTTACCCCCCACGTGGACAACTAAGACCTCAGGAGGCCTGTCCCATTGCGCAAATTTGAGCGCCTCCGGTACCAGGCGGCTCCAAAGCATCCCCGGGAAACCCAGCCATTTTATATAAGCCTCCCTCCTGGAGAACCCCAGCTGTCTCCCGTCTGGCCTGGCATCAGCCCTCCTGGCTCCCCAGCATACATAGGAGTGCCCCATGATCCATACGAGGCTCGGAGCTGTGTCTGAAAAAGAAGAAACACAAAATCCCAGTTGAACTTCACCCTAGTGCACCACACGAACCCATGCCGGCACATAACTTACACAAACTTACACAAATTTATCACCCACCAAATCCAGCCGCACATATGATCTAAATCGACTGGATTCCCACCGCCCAATCTTTTTAACCGCCTCCTCATCCAAACCCCACCAAACTGCCTCGGTCGCCGCGCCTATCCTAAACGAATGCGACGAATACTTCTGTCCCCCGAGATCCAGATGAGCCAAACACTTTTTAAATACCCCAATGAACTGGAAACGTGACAGCACCTCCCCGTTGCAATGCATTAAGAGAGGACCCGCAACAGCCGGCCTCTGTCCCAGATAAACAGTCGTAACCAAGACGGGGCAAAGCTTGGCGTCTGGAATGGCGAATACCACCACTTCCTTGCCTCGACCTTCCTGATCCGTCTTTGATTTCCTCACGTGTAATGTCACCCTATCTGTACCGCACCGTACATCGCCCACAGCTAAACCATCCCCTATCCGAAAAGCTCCAAAAAACGCCAACACGAAGGCCGTGCGAAAAAGCCCAACTTCATACTCAGATACGCAAACCCCAGGCAAGCTGTCCACCAGCCTGCCCAAAAGTTCAAACGTAACCGGCCTTCTTTCGTCCCGTACCCTCTTCCCCTTTCGGTAACCCTTCACCGCCTGCCGAGCCCAAAACTCTTTGGTCCAATCCTTCCCACCCCAGAGTTTGAACCAAAAGGCCATGGCTGCCATAACCTTCCCCAGCCTCCACACCGAAATACCATCTTCCATGTGCCTGGCGACAAAATAAATAAAGCGTAGACGGAGCTCCCCCTCACCCTCCGAGGCCTGTGACTGAAAGGCGACCCATTCCTCCCATATTTTCCTGTACGCGCTCCATGTACCTTCACTTACTGATTGCCGTATCCACTCCGCTACCCGTCCAGGGCAATCCTCCACAGTGCCAGTGGACATGGGACCCCATAACGTTCTGCCTCCGGAGCCAGCTCCCGAAATCTTTCCCACTGAAAGCGAGAGAGAGCATCAGCAATCATGTTGTCGAGCCCTGGTAAGTGCACTGCATGAATAAAAATATTTTGCTGCATGCACCGAAGCACTAGGTGTCTCAACAAACGCACCACCGGCGGAGATGCCGCTGACACTTTGTTAATCACCTGAACTACCCCCAAGTTGTCGATGTGGAAACGAACCTTCCGATCCCAGAAGCACTCCCCCCACAATTCGACTGCCAGCACTACAGGAAACAGCTCCAGCAGAAGCATGTTCTTAAGGAGCCCCTCCCGCTCCCAGCTGTCATGCCAAGGGCCGGCACTCCAGCGCCCCTGAAAAAAGGCCCCGTAACCCGCCGAACCTGCCGCGTCTGTGAACAATTCCAGGTCGAAATTACTCACCGGCCCGGTCATCCACAATGCTCTGCCGTTGAAATTGTCCAGAAACACGTGCCACATCCTCAGGTCATCCTTGTGTTCCCTTGAGAGTGTCACATAATGTCTGGGCGATTCCACCCCACCCGTGCTTGCCGCTAACCTTCTGCTGAAAATTCTGCCCATAGGTATGATCCTACATGCAAAATTGAGTTTGCCCAGCACCGATTGCAAAGCCTTAAGCTGCACTTTTCGACGACCCACCATCGCCCTAACTTCCACCTTCAGCGCCTCTAACTTTCCTTCTGGCAATCTACACTCCATAGCCACGGAATCAAGGACAATCCCCAGAAAACTGATGGTCGTCTTGGGCCCTTCCATCTTGTCCGGAGCAAGAGGAATGCCGAATTCTTTCGCCACCCTTTCCAGCGTTGTCAGGAGCACCGCGCAAACATTCGATGCGGGTGGCCCCACGCACAGGAAGTCGTCCAAATAATGGATCACCGAATTCAGCCTTGCGACATCCCTCACCACCCATTCCACGAATGAGCTGAAACATTCGAAAAAGGCACACGATATGGAGCAGCCCATGGGCAGACATTTATCCACATAATACTCCCCTAGCCACCTGCAACCCAATAGATAAAAGCTATCAGGGTGAACGGGTAGCAACCTGAATGCCGCCTCAATGTCTGTTTTCGCCATTTGTGCTCCCCTGCCGAATTTTCGTACCCAAAAAACCGCTACGTCGAAAGACGTGTATGAGACCGCACAAACTTCGGGATCAATGGCATCATTCACCGACCCCCCTTTTGGATAAGACAGGTGGTGAATGTGCCGGAATTTGTTCGGTTCCTTCTTTGGGACAACCCCCAAAGGAGAAACCACCAGTTCCGGAATGGGCTTTTCTGAGAAGGGGCCCGCCATCCTACCCAGGGCTACCTCCTTGTGTAATTTGTCCGACACCACCTCCTGATGTTTCAAAGCGGACCGCAAATTGTCCGCGATTGGAGGAAGTATGCCCAATGAGGCAGGAATCCTGAAACCCTCCGAAAAACCCTGCCTGATTAACTGCGCCGCCGCCCCATCCGGGTATCTATCTAGAAAAGGACGCATTTTTTCCACCCTCACCGGCGTCTTCCCCTTTGCTAGTAGACTCGCTGGCCTTGCCTTTTCCCTGTTTGAAGCATCGAGATCCTGGGTGTGTTCCACCGCACCCTGAACACTCGTGCTTGTATTTACATCCGTTGCCGAACTTACAACTTCCCTCGTTGTATTGCCAGCATACTCCTTTCTTTTTTGCGGCCGATTGACCTGAAGCCCCAGATCCACCAGCCCCCCCTTGAAAAAACTGCCCAGTAGTCTTTGCCGATGACATCAAACGCATCCAAAGACTGATGTCTTTGTGATCCCAACGAAGAGCTGGTCTCACTGCCCTCCTCTGCCGAAACTGCTCATCATACCTAAGCCAGGACAGTCCCCCGTAGGTCCGGTGTGCCTCCCCTATGGCGTCAAGGTAACAAAAAAGTGCAGAGCAATGCTCTGGCTCTTTTTCACCGATCACACTTGCCAGAATGGCGAACGCCTGTAGCCAATTCTGGAAAGTGCGTGGTATCAATCTGTATCTCCTTTTCTCCTCGTCTTCCTTCTTGGTATCCTCTGGCTTCACTCGATCTAAATTAAATTTTTCCAGGGGAAGTAATGAAAAAATTTCCACATACTCCCCTTTCCAAATTTTTTCCCTAACCTCTTGTTTCAAATGGGCCCCCAGTGGCCCTTCGAAACACACATACACCTCGCAACGCGCTGAATCTGCCAGCCTCACGATGTCTTGTTTTTTGGGTTTGTCCCCTTTTTCCCCCTCAACCGCCGGGGACACTGCGGGCGGAACCGCCCCCGCCAAGTCCCCCGATTCCGCCTCTCCCCCCCCCTGAGGCACCGCGGGCGGATCCGCCACCACCGCATCCCCAACCTTCGCGGACGCTCCCTCCCCCCGGACCTTGCGCCGCCCGCCCCCCCCCGACTGACTTCCCCGTGAGGAACCCAGGCCCCGGCCAGCCCCGGGGGGCCCGCTGGCGTAGGCTCAAACCTGCCCACCAGCTCCTTCAGGCCCTCCAGGAAGCCCCTGAGGCCCCCTTCCCCAGGTAAGGGCTCGGGAACCCTGTTACCCAGCAAGGCTACACCCTCCCGGCACCCCCCTCCCTGTACCCTGCGGCTGCCCCGTCCCCCCGCGCCCCACTCTGACACATCTTCCCAACCCACAAACCCATGACAAGAGCATGACTTACCGGGCTGCCTGGAATCGATCCCACCAGCCGAAGGTCCTATATCCACCATCGCCGATCGCCCTTCAACGACCTCGTCCTCGGATCCGGCCAGCTCGCCCTCCAGGGGATTCGCCCTCGGATGCAGACGAGCTCCGCTCCCGCTGGCTCCTTCTCCTCCCCTCCGCCGACTTTGCAGTGTACTTCCTTGGGCCCTTGTCGCCGATCACTGCTGTTTCCTGTGCCACCGTACTGGGGTTAGGCCGCACGCCTCTGCAACCCTGCGTCACTGTCCTGGGGTTAGGCCGCATGCCTCTGTGACCCCGAGCTGACATCCCGGGCCTGGGCTGGACGCCCCTAGCCCCATCATGAAGCTTTTCCTGGTCGCTGACTGAATGGCTCCTCCCACTTTCTAGCGCCTGGGCAGGCGGATCGCCTCCATCCCCACGGCTGCCAACGGTGTCCCTGGGTCTGGTGGCACTGGCCCTGAGGGCCGCAGCCCTCTGACTGGGCCGACCGCCACCTGTCACCTTCGTTCCTCTTCCCCCATTAGGCGGACCGCCCCCATGGTAGTTTTTCTGGGCCCCATCCTCCACCCGGGACCCTCCTGGTGCTCCCCTCTTATTCCGGCCGGTCTTACTGTCCCCCCCAGTTGGCGGGCCCCCACCCTGGGTCTTTGCCTGGGTCCCCCCAGATGTGTATCTCTTGTCCATGCCCCGGGGCAATGTGTGGGCCCCCCCATACCCCCCCGTCCTCTGTGCCCCCTCACTCCGACACCGCCGCTCTGAGGCCCCGCCCCCGCCGCGTGTTGTAGGCCCGAGGCCTGTGCAGCGCTCCGCGTGGTTACTGGGCCGTTGCGCCGTTTGTAGGGCCCCCCCCGCTCCCCCCAGCCATGGATGGTGGCACCGAGTTGTTTCTCCCCCCCCTGGCCGGCCGTTTGGCTGGCGGTTCGCCGCCGTGCGCCTGAAATCTGTCCCCCAGGCCTCCCGCGGCCCTGTAATCCTCCGGGGAGTACCGCTCCGGCGGGCAGGAACGCCGCGCCCGACCGCTATACACAGGTCCCCCCCCCGGTCCCCCCTCCATCTCCTCCTAGGACCCTGTCTACCTGGGCCCGCATCCAGGCCTCCCCGTTAGCCGCCGCCGCCGCCCTGATGTTCTGGAGGAGCTCTTCCATGTCTGGCCGCACTGAACTTTGCTCCAGACGAACTGACGCTGGGGAGGGCTGAACCTCCCTTACTCTAGCCAAAGCTCCACCCCTTCTCTTAAACGGCCAGCACCAAATGGCCTGTTAACTCTTTTCATGACAGCCCTTCGCCTATTTTCTGCCAGCACCAAATGGCCTGTTAACTCTATTCATGCCAGCCCTTCGCCTATTCTCTGCTGGCTTTTGCTGCGGGCTGTTCTAGAGAGAGAGAGAGAGACTGCCTGCACAGAGAGAGAGACAGAGAGAACGCTTCACACTGCCTGCACAGAGAGAACGAGACAGAGAGAGAGAGAGAGAGAGAGAGAGAGAGAGATGGAAGTAAGGTGTAATGGAAATAAGGTGGAGGTCAAAGTGAACCACCATGCCATTACCTGCCACTAGGATTGGCATTTAGGGGGTTAAAACGGGCAGGGATGAAATGTGATAACTACTCACTGCCTGTCAAATGCCTCTGAAAAGTGATCTGAGCATGGATCACTTTTCAGAGGAGTGGCTGCTGCAAGTGAATACAAGCCTTTGGGCTGACACTGGTGTGCTGCGGTTCGGATGCAGTGCGGGTGGACTGGTTTTCTTAGCTGCAGTCCCTCAGACTTCTTTTAGGTGACACATTTTTGCTGCATTTTCTGGAATTGCACCAAAGATGCAGCATGCAGGACATTTGGTGCACTTTCAGAACATGCAGTAAAAATGTGCAGCCTCTATGGGACCGGGGGCAGGAAGACTGCAGGACACCAGCACTAAAGCCAAACCACAGCATGCCAGTGTGAGCCCACATCATACCACCTAGGAGGGCAAGGTACTGCACAGACTGCTGGGAAAAAAACTCTTTAGCTGCCGAGAGGGGGAGTTAGGAGAAGTTTTACTTACTTAGGAGCCACACTGGATTCCACTGTTCAGATTTAACTTTCCCGCCCACACATCCTCTTCACAGACAACACACGGGCTGCCCGGAGTGTGGGTGGGCAAAGAGAGCAGGTCCAGCCTCTGCCAGCCAATCGTGTGAAGGAGGGAGGGGCTGGGCGGGGCTGTGTTGTGTAAGCCCTGACATGAAGACATCACTGGCTCACAGTACTGAACTCGGCCAGCTCAAGATCTGCGAATGTGCGGTTTTGAGCTGACAACACAGCAGCCTTTCCCACAGCCTGCCCCCCGGCCCAGCCCGCCCCTGCCCCCTCTATGCTCTCCCCCCACACTGTCCCCCCCTGTATGCTCTCCCCCCACAGTGTCCCCCTGTGTGCTCTCCCCCCCACACTGCCCCCCTGTATCCTCCCCCCCACACTGCCCCCCTGTATCCCCCCCACACTGTCCCCCCTGTATCCTCCCCCCCACAGTGTCCCCCTGTGTGTGCTCTCCCCCCACACTGCCCCCCCGGTATGCTCCCCCCTTGTCAGGGGAGGGCTGGCAGCCTTAGGCCTGGGGGGAAAGTCCAGTCAAGTGGCCCATTGAACCACCGAATCAGCTCACCATCCATCTACACCACATTCTCTGTAGAGAGAGAGAGAGAGACTGCTCCACATTGCCCCAGTTAGAGACTGCTCGACACTGCCTGCAGAGAGAGAGACCGCATTATACTGCCTGCACAGAGAGAGAGAGAATCACTTCACACTGCCTGCACAGAGAGAGAGAGAGACTGCTTCACACTGACTGCGCAGAGAGAGACTGCTTGACACTGCCTGCACAGAGAGAGACTGCTTGACACTGCCTGCACAGAGAGAGACTGCTTGACACTGCCTGCACAGAGAGAGACTGCTTGACACTGCCTGCAGAGAGAGAGAGAGAGAGAGAGATCGCTTCACACTGCCTGCACAGAGAGAGACCGCTTCACACTGCCTGCAGAGATAGAGAGAGATAACTCTTCACACTGCCTGCAGAGAGAGAGAGAGAGAGAGAGAGAGAGAGAGAGGCTGCTTCACAATGCCTGCACAGAGAGAGAGACTGCTTCACACTGCCTGCACACAGAGAGAGACTGCTTCACACTGCCTGCACACAGAGAGAGACTGCTTCACACTGCCTGCACACAGAGAGAGACTGCTTCACACTGCCTGCACACAGAGAGAGACTGCTTCACACTGCCTGCACACAGAGAGAGACTGCTTCACACTGCCTGCACACAGAGAGAGACCCGCTTCACACTGCCTGCACACAGAGAGAGACCCGCTTCACACTGCCTGCACACAGAGAGAGACCCGCTTCACACTGCCTGCACACAGAGAGAGACCCGCTTCACACTGCCTGCACACAGAGAGAGACCCGCTTCACACTGCCTGCACACAGAGAGAGACCCGCTTCACACTGCCTGCACAGAGAGAGAGACCCGCTTCACACTGCCTGCACAGAGAGAGAGACCGCTTCACACTGCCTGCACAGAGAGAGAGAACGCTTCACACTGCCTGCACAGAGAGAGAGACCGCTTCACACTGCCTGCACAGAGAGAGACCGCTTCACACTGCCTGCACAGAGAGAGAGACCGCTTCACACTGCCTGCACAGAGAGAGAGACCGCTTCACACTGCCTGCACAGAGAGAGAGACCGCTTCACACTGCCTGCACAGAGAGAGAGACCGCTTCACACTGCCTGCACAGAGAGAGAGACCGCTTCACACTGCCTGCACAGAGAGAGAGACCGCTTCACACTGCCTGCACAGAGAGAGAGACCGCTTCACACTGCCTGCACAGAGAGAGAGAGACCGCTTCACACTGCCTGCACAGAGAGAGAGAGAGACTGCTTCACACTGCATGCACAGAGAGAGAGACTGCTTCACACTGCCTGCACAGAGAGAGAGACTGCTTCACACTGCCTGCACAGAGAGAGAGACTGCTTCACACTGCCTGCACAGAGAGAGAGACTGCTTCACACTGCCTGCACAGAGAGAGAGAGAGACTGCTTCACACTACCTGCACAGAGAGAGAGAGAGACCACTTCACACTGCCTGCGCAGAGAGAGAGAGAGAGAGAGAGAGAGAGAGACCGCTTTACACTGCCTGCGCAGAGAGAGAGAGAGACCGCTTTACACTGCCTGCGCAGAGAGAGAGAGAGACCACTTCACACTGCCTGCACAGAGAGAGAGAGAGACCGCTTCACACTGCCTGCACAGAGAGAGAGAGAGACCGCTTCACACTGCCTGCACAGAGAGAGAGAGACTGCTTCACACTGCCTGCACAGAGAGAGAGAGAGAGACGGCTCCACACTACCTGCACAGAGAAAGAGAGACGGCTCCACACTACCTGCACAGAGAAAGAGAGACGGCTCCACACTACCTGCACAGAGAGAGAGAGACAGCTCCACACTACCTGCACAGAGAGAGAGAGACGGCTCCACACTACCTGCACAGAGAGAGAGAGAGAGACGGCTCCACACTACCTGCACAGAGAGAGAGAGAGAGACGGCTCCACACTGCCTGCACAGAGAGAGACGGCTCCACACTGCCTGCACAGAGAGAGAGAGACGTCTCCACACTGCCTGCACAGAGAGAGAGAGAGAGACGGCTCCACACTGCCTGCACAGAGAGAGAGAGACGGCTCCACACTGCCTGCACAGATAGAGAGACGGCTCCACACTGCCTGCACAGAGAGAGAGAGACGGCTTCACACTGCCTGCACAGAGAGAGAGAGAGAGAGAGACGGCTTCACACTGCCTGCACAGAGAGAGAGACGGCTCCACACTACCTGCACAGAGAAAGAGAGACGGCTCCACACTACCTGCACAGAGAGAGAGAGACGGCTCCACACTACCTGCACAGAGAGAGAGAGACGGCTCCACACTACCTGCACAGAGAGAGAGAGAGAGACGGCTCCACACTGCCTGCACAGAGAGAGACGGCTCCACACTGCCTGCACAGAGAGAGAGAGACGTCTCCACACTGCCTGCACAGAGAGAGAGAGAGAGACGGCTCCACACTGCCTGCACAGAGAGAGAGAGAGAGAGACGGCTCCACACTGCCTGCACAGAGAGAGAGAGACGGCTCCACACTGCCTGCACAGATAGAGAGAGAGACGGCTCCACACTGCCTGCACAGAGAGAGAGAGACGGCTACACACTGCCTGCACAGAGAGAGAGCGAGAGAGAGACGGCTTCACACTGCCTGCACAGAGAGAGAGAGAGACGGCTCCACACTGCCTGCACAGAGAGAGAGAGAGACGGCTCCACACTGCCTGCACAGAGAGAGAGAGAGACGGCTCCAACTGCCTGCACAGAGAGAGAGAGAGACGGCTCCACACTGCCTGCACAGAGAGAGAGAGAGACGGCTCCACACTGCCTGCACAGAGAGAGAGAGACGGCTCCACACTGCCTGCACAGAGAGAGAGAGAGACGGCTCCACACTGCCTGCACAGAGAGAGAGAGACGGCTCCACACTGCCTGCACAGAGAGAGAGAGACGGCTCCACACTGCCTGCACAGAGAGAGAGAGATGGCTCCACACTGCCTGCACAGAGAGAGAGAGAGACGGCTCCACACTGCCTGCACAGAGAAAGAGAGAGACTGCTTCACACTGCCTGCAGAGAGAGAGAGACCACTTCACATTGCCTGCAGAGAGAGAGCGAGAGAGACTGCTTCACACTGCCTGCACAGAGAGAGACGGCTCCACACTGCCTGCACAGAGAGAGAGAGAGAGACGGCTCCACACTGGCTGCACAGAGAGAGAGACGGCTCCACACTGCCTGCACAGAGAGAGAGACGGCTCCACACTGCCTGCACAGAGAGAGAGAGAGACGGCTCCACACTGCCTGCACAGAGAGAGAGAGACGGCTCCACACTGCCTGCACAGAGAGAGAGAGACGGCTCCACACTGCCTGCACAGAGAGAGAGAGAGACGGCTACACACTGCCTGCACAGAGAGAGAGAGAGAGAGAGAGAGACGGCTCCACACTGCCTGCACAGAGAGAGAGAGACGGCTCCACACTGCCTGCACAGAGAGAGAGAGACGGCTCCACACTGCCTGCACAGAGAGAGAGAGACGGCTCCACACTGCCTGCACAGAGAAAGAGAGAGACTGCTTCACACTGCCTGCAGAGAGAGAGAGAGACCACTTCACATTGCCTGCAGAGAGAGAGAGAGCGAGAGAGACTGCTTCACACTGCCTGCACAGAGAAAGAGAGAGACTGCTTCACACTGCCTGCAGAGAGAGAGAGACCACTTCACATTGCCTGCAGAGAGAGCGAGAGAGAGACCACTTCACACTGCCTGCACAGAGAGAGAGAGAGACCGCTTCACACTGCCTGCACAGAGAGAGAGAGAGACCGCTTCACACTGCCTGCACAGAGAGAGAGACCGCTTCACACTGCCTGCACAGAGAGAGAGAGAGACCACTTTACACTGCCTGCACAGAGAGAGAGAGAGAGACCACTTCACACTGCCTGCAAAGAGAGAGAGAGAGACCACTTCACACTGCCTGCACAGAGAGAGAGAGAGAGAGAGACCGCTTCACACTGCCTGCAAAGAGAGAGAGAGAGAGAGAGACCACTTCACACTGCCTGCACAGAGAGAGAGAGACCGCTTCACACTGCCTGCACAGAGAGAGAGAGTGAGAGACTGCTTTAAACTGCCTGCACAGAGAGAGAGAGAGACGGCTTCACACTGCCTGCACAGAGAGAGATGGCTTCACACTGCCTGCACAGAGAGAGAGAAACGGCTCCACACTGCCTGCACAGAGAAAGAGAGAGACTGCTTCACACTGCATGCAGAGATAGAGAGACCACTTCACATTGCCTGCAGAGAGAGAGAGAGAGAGACTGCCTCACACTGCCTGCAGAGAGAGAGAGAGACTGCTTCACACTACCTGCACAGAGAGAGAGAGACTGCTTCACACTACCTGCACAGAGAGAGAGAGACCACTTCACACTGCCTGCAAAGAGAGAGAGAGAGACCACTTCACACTGCCTGCAAAGAGAGAGAGAGCGAGAGACTGCTTCACACTGCCTGCACAGAGAGAGAGAGACCGCTTCACACTGCCTGCAGAGAGAGAGAGACCGCTTCACACTGCCTGCAGAGAGAAAGAGAGAGACTGCTTCACACTGCCTGCAGAGAGAGAGAGAGACCACTTCACATTGCCTGCAGAGAGAGAGAGAGAGAGAGAGAGAGAGAGAGAGAGAGAGAGAGACCACTTCACACTGCCTGCACAGAGAGAGAGAGAGAGACCGCTTCACACTGCCTGCACAGAGAGAGAGAGAGAGAGAGAGAGAGAGAGAGAGAGACCGCTTCACACTGCCTGCACAGAGAGAGAGAGAGAAACCCTTCACACTGCCTGCAAAGAGAGAGAGAGACCACTTCACACTGCCTGCAAAGAGAGAGAGAGACCACTTCACACTGCCTGCACAGAGAGAGAGAGACCACTTCACACTGCCTGCACAGAGAGAGAGAGACCACTTCACACTGCCTGCACAGAGAGAGAGAGAGAGACCGCTTCACACTGCCTGCACAGAGAGAGAGAGAGACCACTTCACACTGCCTGCAAAGAGAGAGAGAGACCACTTCACACTGCCTGCAAAGAGAGAGAGAGACCACTTCACACTGCCTGCACAGAGAGAGAGAGACCGCTTCACACTGCCTGCACAGAGAGAGAGAGTGAGAGACTGCTTTAAACTGCCTGCACAGAGAGAGAGAGACCGCTTCACACTGCCTGCACAGAGAGAGAGAGTGAGAGACTGCTTCACACTGCCTGCACAGAGAGAGAGAAACGGCTCCACACTGCCTGCACAGAGAAAGAGAGAGACTGCTTCACACTGCCTGCACAGAGAGAGATGGCTTCACACTGCCTGCAGAGAGAGAGAGAGACTGCTTCACACTACCTGCACAGAGAGAGAGAGAGAGAGAGAGACTGCTTCACACTGCCTGCACAGAGAGAGAGAGACCACTTCACACTGCCTGCAAAGAGAGAGAGAGAGACCACTTCACACTGCCTGCAAAGAGAGAGAGAGACCACTTTACACTGCCTGCACAGAGAGAGAGAGACCGTTTCACACTGCCTGCACAGAGAGAGAGCGAGAGACTGCTTCACACTGCCTGCACAGAGAGAGAGAGAGCGAGAGACTGCTTCACACTGCCTGCACAGAGAGAGAGAGACCGCTTCACACTGCCTGCAGAGAGAGACCGCTTCACACTGCCTGCAGATAGAGAGAGACCGCTTCACACTGCCTGCACAGAGAAAGAGAGAGACCGCTTCACACTGCCTGCAGAGAGAGAGAGACCGCTTCACACTGCCTGCAGAGAGAGAGAGAGATGGCTTCACACTGCCTGCAGAGAGAGAGAGAGATGGCTTCACACTGCCTGCACAGAGATAGACGGCTCCACACTGCCTGCACAGAGAGAGACGGCTCCACACTGCCTGTACAGAGAAAGAGAGAGACTGCTTCACACTGCCTGCAGAGAGAGAGAGACCACTTCACATTGCCTGCAGAGAGAGAGAGACCACTTCACATTGCCTGCAGAGAGAGAGAGACCACTTCACACTGCCTGTCACGTACCTGGTGGTGCGAGCCTGAAATTGCAAAGAGAGACCTCCCTTGCGTTTCCCACTCCTGGTTCCCTGGTGTGGGGACAGGAGACCCAGGAGTGAGGAGGAGCATGGGTGCCTGGCAGGATCAACAGACCGGTAGAGTGACCAAGTCAACTTAGCGGACACGGTGGAAGCCTGGATAGCAGGGAAGACTGGATACAGACTGATGAGCTGGAAACAGGTTAGCAGAGCTGGCTGGATCTGGACAACAGCTTGGCAAGCAGGCTCACAGGTAAACAGGATAGCAGAGCTGGTTGGATCTGGACAACAGCTTAGCAGACTGGATAGCAGAGCAGGCCGGAGTTGGGCAGGTAAGCAGGCTCACAGGTAAACAGGATAGCAGAGCTGGCTGGATCTGGACAACGGCTTAGCAAGCAGGCTCACAGGTAAACAGGATAGCAGAGCTGGCTGGATCTGGACAACAGCTTAGCAGGCTGGATAGCAGAGCAGGCCGGAGCTGGGCAGGTAAGCAGGCTCACAGGTAAACAGGATAGCAGAGCTAGCTGGATCTGGACAATGGCTTAGCAAGCAGGCTCACAGGTAAACAGGATAGCAGAGCTGGCTGGATCTGGACAACGGCTTAGCAAGCAGGCTCACAGGTAAACAGGATAGCAGAGCTGGCTGGATCTGGACAACAGCTTAGCAGACTGGATAGCAGAGCAGGCCGGAGTTGGGCAGGTAAGCTGCCTGCACAGAGAGAGAGAGAGACTGCTTCACACTGCCTGCACAGAGAGAGAGAGAAATGTTTCTGAAAATGGAGAATGCAATTAAAGGCGACTTCCACCTTTTTAGGGAAGATTTGGGACATCTGCTCTCAAGGGTGGAAATAGTTGAGAAACGAGCGGAAAACCAGGAACAAGAACTATGCATAGTAAAAGACCAGATAAGAGCATTAAAACTCGCCCAACGAGAATTGTCATACAAGTTAGAAGACGCAGAAAACAGAAACAGACGCCAAAACCTCAGACTCAGAAATGTCCCCGAAAAAAGAGGGGAGGATCTTAGGACAGTAATATGTGCTCTGTTCATTCCCCTATTGCGCAAAGAAGAAGAGGATTTTCCTAAACTAGAACGAATACACTGTGTAGGCAGACTGACTGAATCTGGCGCTTCTAGACCCCGGGACATCATAGCCAGATTTCGTCACTACGAGGAAAAAGCAGAAATTTGGTCATTAATTTATGGAAAGACACCCCTGAAATACGAGGACTCAGAGATCCAGATATATTCAGACCTAGCCCCCCAGACACTAGAGAGAAGGAGGTTGCAGAGACCTTTACTTGATTTATTACGACAGGAAAACATAAAATACACATGGGGCTTCCCCGCGTGCCTCATAGGCACTAAAGATGGCCGCTCCGCTAGACTAAAATTTCCGGAAGACTTCAGTGTATTCTGCCAAAAACTGGGTTTGCAGGCCCCGGCCTTGCCGGGTTGGGAGGGGTTGGGAGGGGTTGGGAGGGGGTGGGAGGGGGGCTCTGGGGAGGGGGGGGGGAGGAGACTGGGGGGGTCGACCACCGTCTGGGGCAGACGAAAACATTCTGAGTTCCGCATGCTAACCCCCGCTTCCCTGGTTTTGTCTCAGGGTACGGGAGAGTTTTAGATCTGTTCAGAGTCCCACCTCACCTGAAGGATGGAGAGTACGGAGGGGATCCACAAATGGCGGACCCCCAATGTCTCTAAGACCTTTAGTAGGGGTCAGGGGGGGGAGGAGGGGGGCTAGGGAAGGGGGAGCGGGACGAGGGGGGGAATAAAGAGGTGAGGGAAAAGAGGGGGGGGAGGGAAGGGTAGAAGGGTGGGTGGGAAGGAGGGGAGGGAAAGCTCTTGTGTTGCTGTGGCCCGAGTCCTACAAATCATGAATCCTGATTTAAAGAGACCCGATGACTAAAATCCAGTTAATATCCTATAACTTTAAGGGACTTAACCTACCTAGTAAGCGAGCAAAAATACTCGTAGAACTCAAAAATTATAAGGCGGGCATTGTCTTCCTCCAGGAGACGCATATCTCCCTTGGGGCCAATATAAAACTTAATTCTTACCATTACCCCACCTTATTTTTATGGAGACACTATTATAAATAGATCACGGGGGGTGGCCATAGGCTTCTCAAGAGAGGTGGTCTTCTCCTTGGAAAGTAGGCTGGTGGACCCAGAGGGGAGATATTTGTTTCTTAGAGGATCTATTGGACAGACAAAATATACATTTGCCAACATCTATGCCCCCAATACCAGGTCCGAACGCTATCTCAGGGGGATTCTCAACAAGTTAAGAGATTTCAAAAAGGGGTTTGTGATATTGGCAGGCGATTTGAATCTCCATATGGACCAGGACCTAGACTCTACGTCCCGTGTGCAGGGGACAAGCAATGCAGCAAAGATAATGTTAAAACAAAACCTTCACACCAGCCAACTAGTCGACATTTGGAGAATCCACAACCCAAAAACCAAAGATTACACATTCTTCTCCCCCGCTCACGGGACGTACTCGCGAATAGATTACATATTTGTTGACCACGGTCTATTGGAAAAAGTTTTTGAACCTAGAATAGAGATCTTCACCTTATCCGACCACGCCCCGGTTATGGTGACGATCAATGCCCCAGATATACAAGTACCGGATAACAACTGGAGATTAAACGAGGAACTTCTTAGAGACAAGGACATCGTAGCGCAGATCAAGACAGAGATCGAGCAATATTTTATAAATAACGACAACGGGGAGGTCCAGGGATCATATGTGTGGGATGCACACAAAGCGTTTATTAGAGGGTGTTTTATTTCAAAGGGGGCCTGGAAGAAAAAAGAACAGTGTAAGAAAATGGAGAACCTTAAAGCAGAAATAGGCCTACTGGAAAGAGAACATAAACGATCAAAGGGCCAAAATAAAGAACTATTTCTGAAATTAATAGCCACGAGAGAGGACTTGAGGGGTATGCTAGAACAGGAAACTAAGCGAACTTTTAATAGAATAGAAAAAGAAAGATATCTATGGGGAGACAAAGTGAACACCTAGCCAAAATTCTTCAAAAAAAAAAGTCAAGAAACTTTATAGAGAAAATACAAAGTAAGACAGGAGAGGTTAAATTCTGCTCGAAGGACATCGCAAACTCCTTCAGAGAATACTATGAGGGGGTCTATTCAGTCGACCGAAACATTAGGACAAAAGAGGAAAAAATAAACAGAATAAAATCCTTTTTGGAGAAGGCAGGGCTGTCTAGGCTCCCTCTAGAGGACAAGGAAGATCTTGAGAGACCATTCTCAGAAGAGGAAGTAAAAAGGGCTTTAAAAAACTCCCCTTCCGGAAAAAGTCCCGGGCCGCATGGCCTTACGGTATCATATTACAAAACATTCCAGGAGCTATTAATCCCCAGATTATGCGCGTACTTCAATGGTCTAGGTGTGGGATATAAAATGAGTAAAGACTCCCTAACGGCTGACATCACGGTCATCCTGAAAGAGGGGAAGGATGGATCAGTGTGCTCAAGCTACAGGCCAATTTCACTACTAAATGTAGACACCAAGATATACACTAAGATCCTTGCAGAAAGGGTCAAGCTGTGCTTGGGCACACTGATCCACCCTGACCAGGCGGGTTTTATGGCTGGGAGGGAAGGACGGGACAACGCAGTCCGCACGCTGCTGCTAATACAGAGAACTAGAGAGGCTGAGTCCCCAGGTCTATTCCTGTCAGTTTAATGCGGAAAAAGCGTTTGACAGGGTAGACTGGGGACTCATGTTTCAAACATTGGCCCAAATGGGCTTCAGTCCAAAAGTACTTCAAAAGATCAAGGTTTTATACGATGCCCCCGAGGCCAGGGTTAAAGTTAATGGAGCTACATCTGCCCGCTTCTGCATGGCAAACGGGACGAGACAGGGCTGTCATCTGTCCCCCCTCCTCTTCATTCTCTCCTTAGAACCTCTCTTGGCGACAGTCAGAAAAAACATAGGGGTTGAAGGTATCGTGGTAGACGGTGATGAACACAAAGCAGCAGCGTTCGCCGATGATATTTTATTCTACATAAATAATCCACAGAGAACTCTGCCCAACCTAATCTAAGCAGATCTTGAAGGCATATGGGGAGATATCAAATTTTAAAATAAATAGCTACAAATCCTTTATTTTAAATATAAATGTACCCAAAAAAGAGAAGCTACAGGAACAATTTGTCTTCCCATGGAAAAAACATATTAAATAGCTCGGAATTAACCTAGCTATATCCGATAAGGAGATATATAGAATCAACTACATCCCGCTCTTAGACGAGATAGCTAAAAAAAGTAAGGACTACTCTGCAAGACCTCTCTCGTGGCTAGGCCGCATAAACACCGTCAAAATGACGTTACTACCCATAATTATGTACAAATTCCAAATGCTCCCTATCCCCTTACCTCAGGTGTACCTCAAAAAATTAAAATCCATATTAATGAACTATATATGGAAAAATAAGAAACACAGAATCTCACTCCATTTACTAAAGAAGGAAAAAAATAGAGGGGGCCTAGCAGTACCAGATGTGGTAAATTATTACTACGCTACAGTACTCTCGAGAATCCCAGAATGGTGCAACAGTAATAGCAAAAAAGGTGGGTAAACTTGGAAATAACTCTCTGCAACTCACAATTACATTTTACATTTTTACATTACATTTGGATTCCTCCAAAGTATAGATCACTGAAAGAAGGCACAAACACTATGACCACAAATACACTAAAAATTTGGGATAAAATTTACAAATCAACTGGAGCCAAATATAAGTCTCCACTGATAGCACTAAAAAATAATGCCTATTTTGCACCGGGGAATAATACATTGGGAGGGGGTTGGATTAAAGACAATAGGGTTCAATTGAAAGATATTGTACACAAGGGGAAGATTTCCACATTAATTGAATTAGGAAGTAGAAGAGATTTATTTGATATGAATGGATGGAGGTACCTCCAACTGACCCACTTTGTCAGAAGCCTCCCCCAACCAATAAGGGAAGGCAATGATCTGACTCACTGGGAGCGTATCTTTACAGTATCTGAAACAAAGGGATCAATATCCAAGATATACAAGCTTCTACAGGAGGTAGAAGGAAGGGAGATACCTACATACATTCAAAATTGGGAGAGGGAATTGGGCACTCAAATCGACACATTAACACTGAGAAAAATTTTCAAGTTAACATATAGCTCGGCAGTTGACTCCAGGGCCTACGAAACTAACTTCAAGTGCCTTTCGAGGTGGTATTTAACCCCATCTAGAACAAGCCAATACACACAAGGAGGTTCAGCTGAGTGCTGGAGGGGCTGTAGTGAGAAGGGAACGATGGCACACTTATGGTGGAACTGTGACAAGATCAAAAAGTATTGGAGTAGAATATTAGACTATATTAAGGAGGTCACCAGAGTCACTGTGGAAAGGGACCCCTGGGCGATCTTGTTCCATGGTACTAAAGGACCTATTAAAAATTATAAAAGCTCTTTAGTACCGCACCTGCTTAATGCAGCAAAACGTCAGATAGCGAGAAATTGGAGGAAACAAGAGAGCCCTCCAATTTGGGAGTGGATAGATTATGTTGAAAACACCCGACTAATGGAATCCCTCAGAACAAATCCGGAGGAGTCCATGGGAGATGCAGTAGAGAAGTGGGATAAATGGATAAAGTTCAAAAGGACGTGGAGCTTCGCAGAAGCCATTCGCGCCAAGAAGGTTGAAGTTGAAGAACCCGATGTAAACAGTAAAAATCGGGTTTCATGGCGGGCCAACGGTCACAGCAACCGGAGCGGGGTATGGGAGGGGGGGGCTATAAAATATAAAAAAGTATATAGTTTAATAAAGGAGTAAAGTCGAGTATAGATCAACCAGCAATTAAGATAAAGCCACAATGATGTAAACACTGAAACGGACGCAATGAACAGAAAATGTGGAGCAAAGTCCGCGTGAAGTTGAACTGAGATGGCAAAAAGAAAAAAAAAAAAGAAGACTGCTTTACACTGCGTGCACAGAGAGACTATCACGGAAATTAGTAGACCAGACTGTGTGGACTGCACAGAGGAAACCCAAACACATAAGTGAAATAATAAGTGTTTATTTAAATAAATGACAAGGAGTGAAAACAAATAGTGTACTACAAACCACAAACTACAAACAAACAATATGTACAATAAATGGGCAATACCAGAATCACAAACGATTAGCCAAGCCAGGGTCATGCACGGGAGATCAGCAGATGAACAGGGGCAGGATGGGAGAGGGAACTAAGGATGGGAAAGGCAACAAAGGAGCAGGAACACCGGATCAGGAAGGGAAGGGAAGGGAAGGGTACAAGGTACAGGTTACAGGTCACAGGTCACAGGTCACAGGTTCTGGGCACAAGGAAGAGAGATACCAAGGCAAGTGTGTGAGGGCTGGCCGGGTATTTATAATCTGCCAGTGATTGGCCTCATGTGACAGCTGAGCGCAGAAAGGGCTGTCTGCTCCACACTGCCAGGATCCATCCGCTGGTGGACGCCAGTACTGCGGCCCAAAGATGATATCCCAGCAGGGAAGGCCTCTCCTGACAGTTATAAACTGCCAGGAGACACCTGCTGGTGGACCACAGTACTGCACGCCAAATGATGGATCTTACCAGCGGACGGATCCATTCCTGACAGTACCCCCCCTCAAAGGAGCGGCCTCCGGACGCTCCAACTAGCTGCTGCTGGGACAAGTCCATGGCATTGAGGTGGGCAGCGGGCACTTCAAGCTGGGCAGTAGGCACTTCAAGCTGGGCAGCAGGCACGGGCACTTTAGGCTGGGCAGCAGGCACGGGCACATCAAGCTGGGCAGTAGGAACAGGCACATCAAGCTGGGCAGTAGGCACAGGCACATCAGGCTGGGCAGCAGGAACAGGCACATCAAGCTGGGCAGCAGGAACAGGCACATCAAGCTGGGCAGCAGGAACAGGCACATCAAGCTGGGCAGCAGGGACAGGCACTTCGGGCTGGGCAGCAGGAACAGGCACTTCGGGCTGGGCAGCAGGAACAGGCACTTCGGGCTGGGCAGCAGGAACACTTCGGGCTGGGCAGCAGACAGGAACACTTCGGGCTGGGCAGCAGACAGGAACACTTCGGGCTGGGCAGCAGACAGGAACACTTCGGGCTGGGCAGCAGACAGGAACACTTCGGGCTGGGCAGCAGACAGGAACACTTCGGGCTGGGCAGCAGACAGGAACACTTCGGGCTGGGCAGCAGACACTGGGACCTTAGGCCGAACAGCAAGTACCGTAAGGGCAGGCTGGATAACAGGCACATCGTACTGGTAAGCTGGCACATCAGACCGAGAGGCTGGCACATCAGACCGGGAGGCTGGCACATCAAATTTGAGGACTGGCACATCAGACTGGGAAACTGGCGCATCAGACAGGGAAGCTGGCGCATCAGACTGGGAAGCTGTGGAGGACTGGCACATCAGACTGGGAGGCTGGCACATCAGACCGGGAGGCTGGCACATCAAATTTGAGGACTGGCACATCAGACTGGGAAACTGGCGCATCAGACAGGGAAGCTGGCGCATCAGACTGGGAAGCTGGTGCATCAGACTGGGAAGCTGGTGCATCAGACTGGGAAGCTGGCACATCAGATTGGAGGACTGGCACATCAGACTGGGAAGCTGGCACATCAGACTGGGAAGCTGGCACATCAGACTGGGAAGCTGGCACATCAGATTTGAGGACTGGCACATCAGACTGGGAAACTGGCACATCAGACTGGGAAACTGGCACATCAGATTTGAGGACTGGCACATCAGACTGGGAAACTGGCACATCAGACTGGGAAGCTGGCACATCAGGTTTGAGGACTGGCACATCAGATTTGAGGACTGGCACATCCGACTGGGAAGCTGGCACATCCGACTGGGAAGCTGGCACATCCGACTGGGAAGGCCGGCACCGAGACAGCAGATTGGAAGGCCGGCACCGAGACAGCGGACTGGAAGGCCGGCACCGAGACAGCGGACTGGAAGGCCGGCACCGAGACAGCGGACTGGAAGGCCGGCACCGAGACAGCGGACTGGAAGGCCGGCACCGAGACAGCGGACTGGAAGGCCGGCACAGGGACAGCAGGCTGGGAAGCTGGCAGCGGGTCATCAGGCTGGGAAGCTGGCAGCGGGTCATCAGGCTGGGAAGCTGGCAGCGGGTCATCAGGCTGGAAAGCTGGCAGCGGGTCATCAGGCTGGAAAGCTGGCAGCGGGTCATCAGGCTGGAAAGCTGGCAGCGGGTCATCAGGCTGGAAAGCTGGCAGCGGGTCATCAGGCTGGAAGGCAGGGACGTCAAGCTGGAAGGCTGGTACCAGGACATCAGACTGGAAGGTTGGGACGTCAGGCTGGGTAGCAGGAACTGGGACGTCAGGCTGGGTAGCAGGAACTGGGACGTCAGGCTGGGTAGCAGGAACTGGGACGTCCGGCTGGGTAGCAGGAACTGGGACGTCAGGCTGGGTAGCAGGAACTGGGACGTCAGGCTGGGTAGCAGGAACTGGGACGTCAGGCTGGGTAGCAGGAACTGGGACGTCAGGCTGGGTAGCAGGAACTGGGACGTCAGGCTGGGTAGCAGGAACTGGGACGTCAGGCTGGGTAGCAGGAACTGGGACGTCAGGCTGGGTAGCAGGAACTGGGACGTCAGGCTGGGTAGCAGGAACTGGGGTGGAGGCAGGTTGGGTTACTGGCAGGATAGTGTGGGTCGGAAAGAACTTCCGTTTCTTTTTTGGCTTAGCCACTGCAGCTTTGTACGTGGGTGCAGGGCTGTAAGAAAAGAAAGTTTCCGGGCAAAATGAAGACCAAGGAACAGTGGCTGGAGGAGGAATTTGTGGGACTGTTACAGGTGGAGGAGAAGAGGCAGGTGGGCTGAAGGCAGGATAGGTGCTACACTTGGCGACTGGATAATAGTATTTTGTTGGAAGTAGAGAAAACTGGGCTGTAGCTGAGGTAATGGGGAGATAGATACTTGAGAAGGCAGGTGATTAATGACAGGGCTGGGATGTTGTGGCTTAGCTAAATACAAGAGGTCTGACCATGCTAGTAGCACAGGTTGGACAAATGCTGGTTCACACACAGCCTGACTAACCAGAGATTGCACTGAATGGATGCAATCAGTCAACAACTGCTGTGAACACGAGGAATACCGTTCCATGAAATAGGCTGGATCATCCTCTAACAACCATACCAGAGATTCAACTTGGCCATAATTGAAGGGGGGAGAGAAATCATCATTTCCTTCTGGAAAACATGACAGGGCTGGCTTAGCACATAATTTAATTAGGTGCTGAACATCCTCAACTAACATATAGCCTTGATCCACCAGGGAATGAGCTGATCAGATGGTTTCCATCAGCTGGTCACTAGTCCATCCTTTTAAAATCTGACAACAAGATTCACCATCCTCTTCTGCCAGCAGAAAATAATAAAGGATTTCATTGTAATCCATATTGGCGGACTAACAAACCAAGATGGTTCCTCAATGCAGCCACGTCTGGTCAGGGATGGCCTTGGTATACTATCACGGAAATTAGTAGACCAGACTGTGTGGACTGCACAGAGGAAACCCAAACACATATAAGTGAAATAATAAGTGTTTATTTAAATAAATGACAAGGAGTGAAAACAAATAGTGTACTACAAACCACAAACTACAAACAAACAATATGTACAACAAATGGGCAATACCAGAATCACAAACGATTAGCCAAGCCAGGGTCATGCACGGGAGATCAGCAGATGAACAGGGGCAGGATGGGAGAGGGAACTAAGGTTGGGAAAGGCAACAAAGGAGCAGGAACACAGGAACACAGGAACACAGGAACACCGGATCGGGAACAGGGAACAGGCCACAGGCCACAGGCCACAGGCCTCAGGCCTCAGGCCTCAGGCCTCAGGCCTCAGGTTCTGGGCACAAGGAAGAGAGATACCAAGGCAAGTGTGTGAGGGCTGGCCGGGTATTTATAATCTGCCAGTGATTGGCCTCATGTGACAGCTGAGCGCAGAAAGGGCTGTCTGCTCCACACTGCCAGGATCCATCCGCTGGTGGACGCCAGTACTGCGGCCCAAAGATGATATCCCAGCAGGGAAGGCCTCTCCTGACAGTTATAAACTGCCAGGAGACACCTGCTGGTGGACCACAGTACTGCACGCCAAATGATGGATCTTACCAGCGGACGGATCCATTCCTGACAGAGAGAGAGAGACTGCTTCACACTACCTGCACAGAGAGAGAGAGACTGCTTCACACTACCTGCAAAGAGAGGGAGAGAGAGAGACCGCTTTACACTGCCTGCGCAGAGAGAGAGAGATGGAAATAAGGTGTAATGGAAATAAGGTGGAGTTCAAAGTGAACCACCATGCCATTACCTGCAGGGAGTACCTGCCACTAGGATTGGCATTTAGGGGGTTAAAACGGGCAGGGATGAAATGTGATATCAACTACTCACTGCCTGTCAAATGCCTCTGAAAAGTGATCTGAGCATGGATCACTTTTCAGAGGAGTGGCTGCTGCAAGTGAATACAAGCCTTTGGGCTGACACTGGTGTGCTGCAGTTCGGATGCAGTGCGGGTGGACTGGTTTTCTTAGCTGCAGTCCCTCAGACTTCTTTTAGGTGACACATTTTTGCTGCATTTTCTGGAATTGCACCAAAGATGCAGCATGCAGGACATTTTGGTGCACTTTCAGAACATGCAGTAAAAATGTGCAGCCTCTATGGGACCGGGGGCAGGAAGACTGCAGGACACCAGCACTAAAGCCAAACCACAGCATGCCAGTGTGAGCCCACATCATACCACCTAGGAGGGCAAGGTACTGCACAGGCTGCTGGGAAAAAACTCTTTAGCTGCCGAGAGGGGGAGGGAGGAGAAGTTTTACTTACTTAGGAGCCACACTGGATTCCACTGTTCAGATTTAACTTTCCCGCCCACACATCCTCTTCACAGACAACACACGGGCTGCCCGGAGTGTGGGCGGGCAAAGAGAGCAGGTCCAGTCTCTGCCAGACAATCGTGTGAAGGAGGGAGGGGCTGGGCGGGGCTGTGTTGTGTAACACAGACTGTCAGCCCTGACATGAAGACATCACTGGCTCACAGTACTGAACTCGGCCAGCTCAAGATCTGCGAATGTGTGTTTTTGAGCTGACAACACAGCAGCCTTTCCCACAGCATATCAGAGCAGCCCAGGGGGCAATTGCATCCCTGCCCCCCGGCCCAGCCCGCCCCTGCCCCTTGTGTTCCTCTGTGTGTTCCCCCCAGTGTTCTCCTGCGTGTTTCCCCCCCAGTGGTCCCCTGCGTGTTTCCCCCCCAGTGGTCTTCTGCTTGTACCCCCCCCCAGTGTTCCCCTGTGTGCTCCCCCCAGTGTTCCCCTGTGTGTTCCCCCCCCCAGTTTTCCCCTTTGTGCTCCCCCCAGTGTTCCCCTGTGTGCTCCCCCCCCAGTGTTCCCCTGTGTTTCCCCCCCAGTGTTCCCCTGTGTGTTTCCCCCCCCCAGTGTTCCCCTATGCGTTTTCCCCCCAGTGTTCCCCTGTGTGCTCCCCCCCCAGTGTTCCCCTGTGCGTCTCCCCCCAGTGCGCGCCCCCCTCCAATGTCCCCGTGTGCTTTCCCCTTCCCCGGTGTCCTCCTGTGCCCTCTCCCCCTCCCAGGGTCTCCCTATGTGCTTCCCTCCTCCCCAGTGTCCCCCTGTGTGCGCCCCCCTCCAATGCCCTCTCCCCCTCCCCCCGTGCCCTCTCCCCCTCCCCAGTGCCCCCTGTGCCCTCTCCCCCTCCCAGGGTCTCCCTGTGTGCTTCCCCCCCTCCCCAGTGTCCCCCTGTGTATAGCGCTACAATGAACTTGTATAGCGCTACAATGCGAACTGAATCGCCTCAAGGCGCTGTATTGGCGTTTGGTTGTCGAGCTTCTAGAAGAGGTAGGTCTTGAGTTTCTTCCTGAAGGTCTGATGGTTTTCTTCCATGCGAATGTCGGTTGGTAGAGCGTTCCATAGCCGTGGTCCTTGGACAGCGAATCTCCGTTCCCCCTTTGATTTGTAGCGGAATTTAGGAATGAGGAGAAGATTTTGATTAGCCGGTCTAAGACTGCGATTCGGTGTGTAGTGTTTTATTTTCTCGCGAAGGTATTGCGGAGCGTTTCCATTTGCGCATTTGTGGGTGAGGCAGAGGGTCTTGAATGCGACCCGATTCCTTACATTTAGCCAATGTAGGTTCCTCAGGGAAGGGGCGATCGATTCCCAGGGTTTTTTCCCTGTTATCAGTCTTGCCGCAGTGTTTTGGATAAGTTGTAAGCGTGCAAGTTGATATTGGGGTAATCCTATGTAAAGGGAGTTAGCATAGTCAAGTCGAGAATTGATGACTGTTCCAACTACCACTGCTTTGTCCTCCTTTGGAATGAAGGGGATAAGTCTGCGTAGCAGGCGGAGTAGATGGTGAGATCCACTGACCACTGCTCCTATTTGGGCATCCATTGACATTTCTGAGTCAAAAATGACTCCGAGACTCTTGGCCTTGGTCCTAGTGGTGATGGTCCATCCAAAGATGGTAGGAGGTGTCCAAGGGATCTTGGTTAGGGGGTTATGATTTGCACGTAGAATAAGAAGTTCTGTTTTTGATTCATTAAGTTTAAGGGAGCTAGTGGTCATCCAGTCGTCTATCATGGTGAGGCATTTTCCTAATTGCTGACGATGGTCTTTTTGTCCGGTGATACGAAAATATAATTGAGTGTCGTCGGCGTACGAGTGGAAGCAGAGGTCTGATGTTCTGATGATGTTGAGGAGTGGGCGAATGTAGATGTTGAAGAGCACTGGCGACAAGGGTGATCCTTAAGGGACTCCACAGGAGATTGCCCTGGTTTCAGAGGTGAAAGCTCCCAGTTTCACTGTCTGAGAACGATTTCTTAAGAAGGATGCGAACCATTGTAGATCTGAGCCAGTGACTCCTGCTACTTCTGTAAGGCGGATGAGTAGAGTATTGTGGTCCACAGTATCGAACGCTGCACTGAGGTCCAATAGTACCAGGAGACATGAATCTCCGTCATCCGCTGCTTCAAGGGCATCATCCCAAATCTTCAGGAGTGCGGTTTCTGTCCCATGGCCTGGGCGGAATCCTGATTGTAGAGGGTCCAGGAGTGTGTGTGTGTCCAGGTGGCGTTGTATCTGTTGTACTACCGCTTTCTCCATAATCTTGGAGATGTTGTTGAGGCTAGTTATCGGTCTGTGGTGGTTGGGGTCCCGGGGGTCGAGGTTGGGTTTCTTTAGCAGGGGTTTAATGATGCCTTGTTTGAGGGCGCCTGGAACAATCCCTTCTTTGAACGATTGGTTTATGAGGTGCGTTATGGTGGGAGCCAGGATGTCGGAGCATTCTTTCAGGAGTTTTGTGGGGATGATGTCAATGGAGGATGTGCTGTCTCTGAGATTTTTGATGATGTTTTTAGTAGTCTCCGTGGTGATTGGGATCAGAGAAAACTTTGGTGGTTGTGGGAAGTTTGTGTCGTTATCGACTTTTTGCTCTGAATGCCTGCCGTCGGATGTCTTTTTCTGATCAATTGTTTTCCTGATGTTGTCAATTTTATTGATGAAAAAATCTGATAGTTCATTGCAGAAATCTTGGGTTTCATTAGCGGGGGGCTCTAAGCATGCCGGGTTCATCGACTGAGCGACTATTTTAAAGAGTTCCCGGGGGCGGTTTAAGGCCGCTGAGATGGTATTAGAGAAATAGCCTTTTTTTGCTTTGAAGATTGCCTTCTGATAATTCTGTGTCAGTCCTTTGTATTTTGTGTGATTTTCCTTGGTGGGATTTATTCTCCAGGCTCTTTCGGCTCTTCTGCGTTCTTGCTTGAGGAGCGTGAGCGAGCTATTGAACCATCCTGCGTTTTTTCTCTTGATGAGTGTTCTGCGTTTTGGAGCCACTGAGTCTGCTGATTGTAGTAATACATTGTTTAGGGAGCTGAGAGTTTGCTCCGATGAGTGGGATAAATTCAGAGTTGCTATTTTGTTTGATAAGGTGGTTTTGAAGGTATCGGAGTGCATTTTTTTCTGCAATCTGGTCCAATGAGTTGTTGTTGTAGGTTTCTGTTTTTGGTGGGTGATGTTGGTGGAGATTTTGAATTTGATGGCGTGGTGATCTGTCCATGGTAGTGGTATGTTGTCTACTGTGTTGATGTCCAGATTTTGTTTGAAGATGAGGTCCAGAGTGTGTCCTGACCCGTGTGTGGGGGTCTTTATCAGTTGCTGGAGACCCAGTTCTTCCAGTTGGCTGATGCAGGCGGACGCGATCAGGTCTTGGGTAGAGTTTGCCCAGAGGTTGAAGTCTCCCAGTACCAGGAGGTTTTTGGATTTCAGTGTGTGTATTGAAATAAACTCCGTGAGGGGTGTAAGCAGATTGGTCTTTGGTCCTGGTGGTCTGTAGCAAAGTAGAATGTGGGTGGTGTCATGGGGTGTTGATTGAAGATGTAGCGTCATTGTTTCAATAAAAGGCACTGGGTTCTGTAAGATTGGTTTGGTGAGTGCTAGGTGCGATTTAAAAATCACTGCTAGACCTCCTTCTTTTTTCCCTGTCCGATGATCAGTTAGGATCCTGTAGTTCTCCGGCACCAATTCGGTGAGGATGGTGCTGCAGTCGGGTGTTAGCCAGCTTTCCGTGATGAAGAGGCAGTCTATATTGTTTTGGGTGATGAAGTCGTGTACTTCTAGTCTGTGTTTGGCTGCAGATCTGGTGTTGATCATGGCGCATGTTAATTGATGTGGTTGGGTTGGTGTCTTCCTGTTTTTGCAGGTTGATTGTAGGTCGGTCTTTAATAGACGTTCTTTTCGTAGAATTTTTTGAATGGAGGATGGCAATGTTGCTGTGGTATTTCTTAGTCTGTGGAGGACTTCTGCTGAATATTTAAAGTAGCACATGGCCAGAGGATGAAGTTAATGGTCCTGGGATGACTGATCTGACGGTCCTGATCCGGATCCGGGTTTATCCTGTTATCAGTCTAGGTATCAACTTGCCGCCGTGTAGAGGCTAAGTAAGCCAGCAAGTGATCATGTAGTGCCCTATGTGTGAGGATGATGATCCTGGTCCGGATCCGGGTTTGTCTTGTTATCAGTCTAGGTATCAGACTTGCCGCCGCGTAGAGGCTAAATAAGCCAGCAAGTGATCATGTAGTGCCCTATGTGTGAGGAAATTGGTTTTGATGGGTAGAAGGTTCCTGGCTGTTCCAGCTGCCTCTGCTTGTCGCGAGCGATCCTGGACCAGAAGAATGCTGCTGGTGACAGCTGCGGTGTGTTGCTTAGTTGGAGCGAATAGTTCCTGTAGGGGAGGAGGGGGCCTGTTGAACCTACCTCCCTCTCGTTGATCCAGAGGAAGGCGAAAAAAAACCCAGCTGTGCTAGCCAATTGCTCAGCGGGGGGAAAAAAATTCCTTCCTGACCCCGAGAGGCGGTCGGACCGAGTGCCCTGGATCAACTGCTAGTGAGGGGGGGGGGGGGATCCCCAGAGCTTACCTGATTGGAGATAGTCCCTGAAGCGCTTGCTGTGTTGCGTGGTGCTTCTGCGATGAAGTCCGGTTGCTGGGTAGGGGTGTGCTGAAAGGGGTGGGCACGCCGGCCTGCAAAAAGGAGGAAAGGATAAACTAAGGGGTGGGATGAGGTGGGATGAGTCTCATCCGCAGCCGGTTTCTTCCCCGTCTATCAAGCTAGAACCGGGGCGATGGTGGCTGCGGATGTTGCCCCACCTGGGGGACTGACCTGTGCTGGCAGGAGTGCCGGTGGTGTCTGCTTGGGGGTCCTGGAGGTCCTGGGATGTCCTTGTGGTGGCTGGGTGGAGAGGGTGCACCAAGATGGCCGCCGGACCAGGCCGGAGCCACAGGCCTGCCTGATCTCGGCTCCCCTAGGTGAGGAAGCAGGTGCTGGTGTAGGGGGGGGGATGGGGGGGTCCGGTGTGAGGGTGACTGGCCGGGTGGGTGCCTAAATAGGGGCGACCTGACGCCGATAGGGCCGGAGATCCGGCGCCGGCCGGACTAGGCCGGAGCCGCGGCGTTTCCTGAGACCGCCTGCCCGGAAAGGCTGGTGGGAGGCGGCTGGTGACGGAGGCGGTGGGGATGGCTGGCTCAGTTGTCAGGGGCGGGGGGGGACTCGTACCTGGTCCTCGAGCCTGAGAGGGAGGGAAGGAGGGCTTGAGTGCCCGTTGAGGGCTGCTATGATCTGCTGTGATCTGCTATGATCCAGGAGGCAGGAGAGAGGCAGGGGGCCTCCAGAAGCCAGAGCTTCTGACGGAGCTTCTGACGGAGCTGCTGTCAGCACGTCCACACCGCACAGTGTCCCCCTGTATGCTCTCCCCCTCACAGTGTCCCCCTGTATGCTCTCCCCCCCCCCCAGTTTCCCCCTGTATGCTCCCCCCCACAGTGTTCTCCTGTATGCTCCCTCCCACAGTGTCCCCCTGTATGCTCCCTCCCACAGTGTCCCCCTGTATGCTCCCCCCACAGTGCCCCCTGTATGCTCCCCCCACAGTGTCCCCCTGTGCCCTCTCCCCCCTCCCAGGGTCTCCCTGTGAGCCCTCTCCCTCCCCCAGTTTCCCCCTGTGTACTCCCCCCCCACAGTGTCCCCCTGTGCCCTCTCCCCCTCCCTCAGTGTCCCCCTGTATGCCCTGTCTCTCCCCCAGTGTGTCCCTGTGCCCTCTCCGTCCCCCAGTGTCCCCCTGTGCGCTCTCCCCCCTCCACAGTGTCCCCCTGTGTGTGCTTCCCCCCCCAATGTCCCCCTGTGCAGGTGTGGCTTGGGACCAGGGGCGGGCTGGGCCGGGGGGCAGGGATGCAATTGCCCCCTGGGCTGCTCTGATATGCTGTGGGAAAGGCTGCTGTGTTGTCAGCTCAAAAACACACATTCGCAGATCTTGAGCTGGCCGAGTTCAGTACTGTGAGCCAGTGATGTCTTCATGTCAGGGCTGACAGTCTGTGTTACACAACACAGCCCCGCCCAGCCCCTCCCTCCTTCACACGATTGGCTGGCAGAGGCTGGACCTGCTCTCTTTGCCCGCCCACACTCCGGGCAGCCCGTGTGTTGTCTGTGAAGAGGATGTGTGGGCGGGAAAGTTAAATCTGAACAGTGGAATCCAGTGAGGCTCCTAAGTAAGTAAAACTTCTCCTCCCTCCCCCTCTCGGCAGCTAAAGAGTTTTTTCCCAGCAGCCTGTGCAGTACCTTGCCCTCCTAGGTGGTATGATGTGGGCTCTCACTGGCATGCTGTGGTTTGGCTTTAGTGCTAGTGTCCTGGCAGTCTTCCTGCATGTTGCCCCCGGTCCCATAGAGGCTGCACATTTTTACTGCATGTTCTGAAAGTGCACCAAATGTCCTGCATGCTGCATCTTTGGTGCAATTCCAGAAAATGCTGCAAAAATGTGTCACCTAAAAGAAGTCTGAGGGACTGCAGCTAAGGAAACCAGTCCACCCGCACTGCATCCGAACCGCAGCACACCAGTGTCAGCCCAAAGGCTTGTATTCACTTGCAGCAGCCACTCCTCTGAAAAGTGATCCATGCTCAGATCACTTTTCAGAGGCATTTGACAGGCAGTGAGTAGTTGATATCACATTTCATCCCTGCCCGTTTTAACCCCCTAAATGCCAATCCTAGTGGCAGGTACTCCCTGCAGGTAATGGCATGGTGGTTCACTTTGAACTCCACCTTATTTCCATTACACCTTATTTCCATCTCTCTCTCTCTGCGCAGGCAGTGTAAAGCGGTCTCTCTCTCTCCCTCTCTGTGCAGGTAGTGTGAAGCAGTCTCTCTCTCTCTGTGCAGGTAGTGTGAAGCAGTCTCTCTCTCTCTGTCAGGAATGGATCCGTCCGCTGGTAAGATCCATCATTTGGCGTGCAGTACTGTGGTCCACCAGCAGGTGTCTCCTGGCAGTTTATAACTGTCAGGAGAGGCCTTCCCTGCTGGGATATCATCTTTGGGCCACAGTACTGGCGTCCACCAGCGGATGGATCCTGGCAGTGTGGAGCAGACAGCCCTTTCTGCGCTCAGCTGTCACATGAGGCCAATCACTGGCAGATTATAAATACCCGGCCAGCCCTCACACACTTGCCTTGGTATCTCTCTTCCCTGTTCCCTGTTCCCTGTTCCCTGTTCCCTGTTCCCTGTTCCCTGTTCCCTGTTCCCTGTTCCCTGTTCCCTGTTCCCTGTTCCCTGTTCCCTGTTCCCTGTTCCCTGTTCCCTGTTCCCTGTTCCCTGTTCCCTGTTCCCTGTTCCCGATCCGGTGTTCCTGTGTTCCTGCTCCTTTGTTGCCTTTCCCATCCTTAGTTCCCTCTCCCATCCTGCCCCTGTTCATCTGCTGATCTCCCGTGCATGACCCTGGCTTGGCTAATCGTTTGTGATTCTGGTATTGCCCATTTATTGTACATATTGTTTGTTTGTAGTTTGTGGTTTGTAGTACACTATTTGTTTTCACTCCTTGTCATTTATTTAAATAAACACTTATTATTTCACTTATATGTGTTTGGGTTTCCTCTGTGCAGTCCACACAGTCTGGTCTACTAATTTCCGTGATAGTATACCAAGGCCATCCCTGACCAGACGTGGCTGCATTGAGGAACCATCTTGGTTTGTTAGTCCGCCAATATGGATTACAATGAAATCCTTTATTATTTTCTGCTGGCAGAAGAGGATGGTGAATCTTGTTGTCAGATTTTAAAAGGATGGACTAGTGACCAGCTGATGGGAACCATCTGATCAGCTCATTCCCTGGTGGATCAAGGCTATATGTTATTTGAGGATGTTCAGCACCTAATTAAATTATGTGCTAAGCCAGCCCTGTCATGTTTTCCAGAAGGAAATGATGATTTCTCTCCCCCCTTCAATTATGGCCAAGTTGAACCTCTGGTATGGTTGTTAGAGGATGATCCAGCCTATTTCATGGAACGGTATTCCTCGTGTTCACAGCAGTTGTTGACTGATTGCATCCATTCAGTGCAATCTCTGGTTAGTCAGGCTGTGTGTGAACCAGCATTTGTCCAACCTGTGCTACTAGCATGGTCAGACCTCTTGTATTTAGCTAAGCCACAACATCCCAGCCCTGTCATTAATCACCTGCCTTCTCAAGTATCTATCTCCCCATTACCTCAGCTACAGCCCAGTTTTCTCTACTTCCTACCAAATACTATTATCCAGTCGCCAAGTGTAGCACCTATCCTGCCTTCAGCCCACCTGCCTCTTCTCCTCCACCTGTAACAGTCCCACAAATTCCTCCTCCAGCCACTGTTCCTTGGTCTTCATTTTGCCCGGAAACTTTCTTTTCTTACAGCCCTGCACCCACGTACAAAGCTGCAGTGGCTAAGCCAAAAAAGAAACGGAAGTTCTTTCCGACCCACACTATCCTGCCAGTAACCCAACCTGCCTCCACCCCAGTTCCTGCTACCCAGCCTGACGTCCCAGTTCCTGCTACCCAGCCTGACGTCCCAGTTCCTGCTACCCAGCCTGACGTCCCAGTTCCTGCTACCCAGCCTGACGTCCCAGTTCCTGCTACCCAGCCTGACGTCCCAGTTCCTGCTACCCAGCCTGACGTCCCAGTTCCTGCTACCCAGCCTGACGTCCCAACCTTCCAGTCTGATGTCCTGGTACCAGCTTTCCAGCCTGATGACCCGCTGCCAGCTTTCCAGCCTGATGACCCGCTGCCAGCTTTCCAGCCTGATGACCCGCTGCCAGCTTCCCAGCCTGATGACCCGCTGCCAGCTTCCCAGCCTGATGACCCGCTGCCAGCTTCCCAGCCTGATGACCCGCTGCCAGCCTTCCAGTCCGCTGTCTCTGTGCCGGCCTTCCAGTCCGCTGTCTCGGTGCCGGCCTTCCAGTCCGCTGTCTCGGTGCCGGCCTTCCAGTCCGCTGTCTCGGTGCCGGCCTTCCCAGTCGGATGTGCCGGCCTTCCCAGTCGGATGTGCCAGCTTGCCAGTCGGATGTGCCAGTCCTCAAATCTGATGTGCCAGTCCTCAAACCTGATGTGCCAGCTTCCCAGTCTGATGTGCCAGTTTCCCAGTCTGATGTGCCAGTCCTCAAATCTGATGTGCCAGCTTCCCAGTCTGATGTGCCAGCTTCCCAGTCTGATGTGCCAGTCCTCCACAGCTTCCCAGTCTGATGCGCCAGCTTCCCTGTCTGATGCGCCAGTTTCCCAGTCTGATGTGCCAGTCCTCAAATTTGATGTGCCAGCCTCCCGGTCTGATGTGCCAGCCTCTCGGTCTGATGTGCCAGCTTACCAGTACGATGTGCCTGTTATCCAGCCTGCCCTTACGGTACTTGCTGTTCGGCCTAAGGTCCCAGTGTCTGCTGCCCAGCCCGAAGTGTTCCTGTCTGCTGCCCAGCCCGAAGTGTTCCTGTCTGCTGCCCAGCCCGAAGTGTTCCTGTCTGCTGCCCAGCCCGAAGTGTTCCTGTCTGCTGCCCAGCCCGAAGTGTTCCTGTCTGCTGCCCAGCCCGAAGTGTTCCTGTCTGCTGCCCAGCTTGATGTGCCTGTTCCTGCTGCCCAGCCTGATGTGCCTGTGCCTACTGCCCAGCTTGTTGTGCCTGTTCCTGCTGCCCAGCTTGATGTGCCCGTGCCTGCTGCCCAGCCTAAAGTGCCCGTGCCTGCTGCCCAGCTTGAAGTGCCCGTCCGGAGGCTGCTCCTTTGAGGGGGGTACTGTCAGGAATGGATCCGTCCGCTGGTAAGATCCATCATTTGGCGTGCAGTACTGTGGTCCACCAGCAGGTGTCTCCTGGCAGTTTATAACTGTCAGGAGAGGCCTTCCCTGCTGGGGTATCATCTTTGGGCCGCAGTACTGGCGTCCACCAGCGGATGGATCCTGGCAGTGTGGAGCAGACAGCCCTTTCTGCGCTCAGCTGTCACATGAGGCCAATCACTGGCAGATTATAAATACCCGGCCAGCCCTCACAAACTTGCCCTGATATCTCTCTTCCTTGTGACCTGTGACCTGTGACCTGTAACCTGTAACCTGTAACCTGTACCTTGTACCCTTCCCTTCCTGATCCGGTGTTCCTGTGTTCCTGCTCCTTTGTTGCCTTTCCCATCCTTAGTTCCCTCTCCCATCCTGCCCCTGTTCATCTGCTGATCTCCCGTGCATGACCCTGGCTTGGCTAATCGTTTGTGATTCTGGTATTGCCCATTTATTGTACATATTGTTTGTTTGTAGTTTGTGGTTTGTAGTACACTATTTGTTTTCACTCCTTGTTATTTATTTAAATAAACACTTATTATTTCACGTATGTGTTTGGGTTTCCTCTGTGCAGTCCACACAGTCTGGTCTACTAATTTCCGTGATAGTCTCTCTGTGCACGCAGTGTAAAGCAGTCTTTTTTTTTTTTTTTTTTTTTTTTTTTTTTTGCCATCTCAGTTCAACTTCACGCGGACTTTGCTCCACATTTTCTGTTCATTGCGTCCGTTTCAGTGTTTACATCATTGTGGCTTTATTTTAATTGCTGGTTGATCTATACTCGACTTTACTCCTTTATTAAACTATATACTTTTTTATATTTTATAGCCCCCCCCCCCTCCCATACCCCGCTCCGGTTGCTGTGACCGGTGGCCCGCCATGAAACCCGATTTTTACTGTTTACATCGGGTTCTTCAACTTCAACTCTATGGGCGAAGGGCTTCTGCGAAGCTCCACGTCCTTTTGAACTTTATCCATTTATCCCACTTCTCTACTGCATCTCCCATGGACTCCTCCGGATTTGTTCTGAGGGATTCCATTAGTCGGGTGTTTTCAACATAATCTATCCACTCCCAAATTGGAGGGCTCTCTTGTTTCCTCCAATTTCTCGCTATCTGACGTTTTGCTGCATTAAGCAGGTGCGGTACTAAAGAGCTTTTATAATTTTTAATAGGTCCTTTAGTACCGTGGAACAAGATCGCCCAGGGGTCCCTTTCCACAGTGACTCTGGTGACCTCCTTAATATAGTCTAATATTCTACTCCAATACTTTTTGATCTTGTCACAGTTCCACCATAAGTGTGCCATCGTTCCCTTCTCACTACAGCCCCTCCAGCACTCAGCTGAACCTCCTTGTGTGTATTGGCTTGTTCTAGATGGGGTTAAATACCACCTCGAAAGGCACTTGAAGTTAGTTTCGTAGGCCCTGGAGTCAACTGCCGAGCTATATGTTAACTTGAAAATTTTTCTCAGTGTTAATGTGTCGATTTGAGTGCCCAATTCCCTCTCCCAATTTTGAATGTATGTAGGTATCTCCCTTCCTTCCACCTCCTGTAGAAGCTTGTATATCTTGGATATTGATCCCTTTGTTTCAGATACTGTAAAGATACGCTCCCAGTGAGTCAAATCATTGCCTTCCCTTATTGGTTGGGGGAGGCTTCTGACAAAGTGGGTCAGTTGGAGGTACCTCCATCCATTCATGTCAAATAAATCTCTTCTACTTCCTAATTCAATTAATGTGGAAATCTTCCCCTTGTGTACAATATCTTTCAATTGAACCCTATTGTCTTTAATCCAACCCCCTCCCAATGTATTATTCCCCGGTGCAAAATAGGCATTATTTTTTAGTGCTATCAGTGGAGACTTATATTTGGCTCCAGTTGATTTGTAAATTTTATCCCAATTTTTTAGTGTATTTGTGGTCATAGTGTTTGTGCCTTCTTTCAGTGATCTATACTTTGGAGGAATCCAAATGTCGTTTCCTAATTGTGAGTTGCAGAGAGTTATTTCCAAGTTTACCCACCTTTTTTTGCTATTACTGTTGCACCATTCTGGGATTCTCGAGAGTACTGTAGCGTAGTAATAATTTACCACGTCTGGTACTGCTAGGCCCCCTCTTTTTTTTCCTTCTTTAGTAAATGGAGTGAGATTCTGTGTTTCTTATTTTTCCATATATAGTTCATTAATATGGATTTTAATTTTTTGAGGTACACCTGAGGTAAGGGGATAGGGAGCATTTGGAATTTGTACATAATTATGGGTAGTAACGTCATTTTGACGGTGTTTATGCGGCCTAGCCACGAGAGAGGTCTTGCAGAGTAGTCCTTACTTTTTTTAGCTATCTCGTCTAAGAGCGGGATGTAGTTGATTCTATATATCTCCTTATCGGATATAGCTAGGTTAATTCCGAGATATTTAATATGTTTTTTCCATGGGAAGACAAATTGTTCCTGTAGCTTCTCCTTCTCTTTTTTGGGTACATTTATATTTAAAATAAAGGATTTGGAGCTATTTATTTTAAAATTTGATATCTCCCCATATGCCTTCAAGATCTGCATTAGATTGGGCAGAGTTCTCTGTGGATTATTTATGTAGAATAAAATATCGTCGGCGAACGCTGCTGCTTTGTGTTCATCACCGTCATACCTTCAACCCCTATGTTGTTTCTGACTGTCGCCAGGAGAGGTTCTAAGGAGAGAATGAAGAGGAGGGGGGACAGATGACAGCCCTGTCTCGTCCCGTTTGCCATGCAGAAGCGGGCAGATGTAGCTCCATTAACTTTAACCCTGGCCTCGGGGGCATCGTATAAAACCCTGATCTTTTGAAGTACTTTTGGACCGAAGCCCATTTGGGCCAATGTTTGAAACATGAGTCCCCAGTCTACCCTGTCAAACGCTTTTTCCGCATCTACTGACAGGAATAGACCTGGGGACTCAGCCTCTCTAGTTCTCTGTATTAGCAGCAGCGTGCGGACTGCGTTGTCCCGTCCTTCCCTCCCAGCCATAAAACCCGCCTGGTCAGGGTGGATCAGTGTGCCCAAGCACAGCTTGACCCTTTCTGCAAGGATCTTAGCGTATATCTTGGTGTCTACATTTAGTAGTGAAATTGGCCTGTAGCTTGAGCACACTGATCCATCCTTCCCCTCTTTCAGGATGACCGTGATGTCAGCCGTTAGGGAGTCTTTACTCATTTTATATCCCACACCTAGACCATTGAAGTACGCGCATAATCTGGGGATTAATAGCTCCTGGAATGTTTTGTAATATGATACCGTAAGGCCATGCGGCCCGGGACTTTTTCCGGAAGGGGAGTTTTTTAAAGCCCTTTTTACTTCCTCTTCTGAGAATGGTCTCTCAAGATCTTCCTTGTCCTCTAGAGGGAGCCTAGACAGCCCTGCCTTCTCCAAAAAGGATTTTATTCTGTTTTTTTTCCTCTTTTGTCCTAATGTTTCGGTCGACTGAATAGACCCCCTCATAGTATTCTCTGAAGGAGTTTGCGATGTCCTTCGAGCAGAATTTAACCTCTCCTGTCTTACTTTGTATTTTCTCTATAAAGTTTCTTGACTTTTTTTTTTTGAAGAATTTTGGCTAGGTGTTCACTTTGTCTCCCCATAGATATCTTTCTTTTTCTATTCTATTAAAAGTTCGCTTAGTTTCCTGTTCTAGCATACCCCTCAAGTCCTCTCTCGTGGCTATTAATTTCAGAAATAGTTCTTTATTTTGGCCCTTTGATCGTTTATGTTCTCTTTCCAGTAGGCCTATTTCTGCTTTAAGGTTCTCCATTTTCTTACACTGTTCTTTTTTCTTCCAGGCCCCCTTTGAAATAAAACACCCTCTAATAAACGCTTTGTGTGCATCCCACACATATGATCCCTGGACCTCCCTGTTGTCGTTATTTATAAAATATTGCTCGATCTCTGTCTTGATCTGCGCTACGATGTCCTTGTCTCTAAGAAGTTCCTCGTTTAATCTCCAGTTGTTATCCGGTACTTGTATATCTGGGGCATTGATCGTCACCATAACCGGGGCGTGGTCGGATAAGGTGAAGATCTCTATTCTAGGTTCAAAAACTTTTTCCAATAGACCGTGGTCAACAAATATGTAATCTATTCGCGAGTACGTCCCGTGAGCGGGGGAGAAGAATGTGTAATCTTTGGTTTTTGGGTTGTGGATTCTCCAAATGTCGACTAGTTGGCTGGTGTGAAGGTTTTGTTTTAACATTATCTTTGCTGCATTGCTTGTCCCCTGCACACGGGACGTAGAGTCTAGGTCCTGGTCCATATGGAGATTCAAATCGCCTGCCAATATCACAAACCCCTTTTTGAAATCTCTTAACTTGTTGAGAATCCCCCTGAGATAGCGTTCGGACCTGGTATTGGGGGCATAGATGTTGGCAAATGTATATTTTGTCTGTCCAATAGATCCTCTAAGAAACAAATATCTCCCCTCTGGGTCCACCAGCCTACTTTCCAAGGAGAAGACCACCTCTCTTGAGAAGCCTATGGCCACCCCCCGTGATCTATTTATAATAGTGTCTCCATAAAAATAAGGTGGGGTAATGGTAAGAATTAAGTTTTTTATATTGGCCCCAAGGGAGATATGCGTCTCCTGGAGGAAGACAATGCCCGCTTTATAATTTTTGAGTTCTACGAGTATTTTTGCTCGCTTACTAGGTAGGTTGAGTCCCTTAACGTTATAGGATATTAACTGGATTTTAGTCATCGGGTCTCTTTAAATCAGGATTCATGATTTGTAGGACTCGGGCCACAGCAACACAAGAGCTTTCCCTCCCCTCCTTCCCACCCACCCTTCTACCCTTCCCTCCCTCCCCCCCTCTTTTCCCTCACCTCTTTATTCCCCCCCTCGTCCCGCTCCCCCTTCCCTAGCCCCCCTCCTCCCCCCCTGACCGCTACTAAAGGTCTTAGAGACGTTGGGGGTCCGCCATTTGTGGATCCCCTCCGTACTCTCCATCCTTCAGGTGAGGTGGGACTCTGATCAGATCTAAAACTCTCCCGTACCCTGAGACAAAACCAGGGAAGCGGGGGTTAGCGGGCGGAACTCAGAATGTTTTCGTCTGCCCCAGACGGTGGTCGAACAACCCCCCCAGTCTCCTCCCCCCCCCCCAGCCCCCCCCCCCCCCCCCCCCCCCCCCCCCACCCCCTCCCAACCCGGCAAGGCCGGGACCTGCAAACCCAGTTTTTGGCAGAAAACACTCAAGTCTTCCGGAAATTTTAGTCTAGCGGAGAGGCCATCTTTAGTGCCTATGAGGCACGCGGGGAAGCCCCATGTGTATTTTACGTTTTCCTGTCGCAATAAATCAAGTAAAGGTCTCTGCAACCTCCTTCTCTCGTGTCTGGGGGGCTAGGTCTGAATATATCTGGATCTCTGAGTCCTCGTATTTCAGGGGTGTCTTTCCGTATATTAATGACCAAATTTCTGCTTTTTCCTCGTAGTGACGAAATCTGGCTATGATGTCCCGGGGTCTAGAAGCGCCAGATTCAGTCAGTCTGCCTACACGGTGTATTCGTTCTAGTTTAGGAAAATCCTCTTCTTCTTTGCGCAATAGGGGATTGAATAGAGCAACTATTACTGTCCTAAGATCCTCCCCTCTTTTTTCGGGGACATTTCTGAGTCTGAGGTTTTGGCGTCTGTTTCTGTTTTCTGCGTCTTCTAACTTGTATGACAATTCTCGTTGGGCGAGTTTTAATGCTCTTATCTGGTCTTTTACTATGCATAGTTCTTGTTCCTGGTTTTCCGCTCGTTTCTCAACTATTTCCACCCTTGAGAGCAGATGTCCCAAATCTTCCCTAAAAAGGTGGAAGTCGCCTTTAATTGCATTCTCCATTTTCAGAAGCATTTCTTGCATTTCTTCTTTGGTAGGGAGATGAATTCTCCCTGCTTGATCTTCAGCCCTGCTGGTGTCGGTACCGTTTTCTAGGGATTGGTCAGGTGGAGTTGGGGAACAATGGTCGTCTGATTTTTTGTCCTTCGGTTTCCTTCTCTCCATCGTTGTATCAAGGAGGGAGTCCGTGTGGTTTAATTGTGGGCTAGTACCTGTTTTTAAATAGTGTTTTATGGTGCTTGCTGTTTTGGGAGTTTTTAGGGGACCCTTTTTTGGGGCTTTACTCATGGTTTTCGGCCGTGGGTTTCTAATTCTCTTCCCCAGGGTACTGACTATTTAGTCTCGTGGGAGGAGTCTAAATTCACCTCCTTCCTCGAGCAAACAGTTTTTACCTCAGATTTAATACTTAAATCAAGGATGACCCAGCGGTATGGAGGTCCTTTTGGATCGCAAGTTCTCACGGGTCCCCTGCCTCTCGCTTGACCTTACAACACCTTCCGGGGGTAGGGGGGGGGTGGGTGTGGTGCAAGAACGGTCAGCCTCTTCAATGGGGACAAGCACACCCCGTTAAATGTTTCACAGCAACAATCCTACGAGCATATTTAGAGTGCATTTGCAAACCAAGAAAACAGAAAAAGAAAAAAGGAAAGACCAAAAAAATATTATGAGAAAAAACAATAATGAAGCACAAATGGGGTCCTATATTCTGATAAGGTTTCGGTTAGCTGTGAACCCGACTAGCAACTCTCCAGACACAGTCCCATCCCAGAGCAGAAACCAGTATAGGTGTTTTTGTTAGGTGCAATTGTTAATTCTGCTGCTTTGGATGCCTAACCCGAGAGCATTTTGGGGTTAGAAAACTCTATGTATGCAAAATAGAACCGGCCTTACATCCGATTAACTGTGAACCCGAATAGCAACTCTCCCGACACAATCACAGCCCCTCCAGACTCCTCCGCTATCTTCCCCTGCACAACTCCAATGAAAGAGCTTCAGTTTGTAGATACAACGGGAGCAGAGACCAGTATAGGTGCAATTTTTAGGTGCAGTTGTTAGTTCTGCTGCTTAGAGTGCCTGACCCGAGAGCATATGGGGTCAAGAACTCTATGTATGCATAGTAGAACCGGCCTTACGTCTGAGGGGTCATTGGTACAGCCGAATCTTCATTTGACTGGGATCCACAGAGAAAAAAAAGAAAAAACACAATTGGTAACCCACTCTAGGCCTCTCGTTGCCACATATTGCTCTCCCCTCGGCCAGATATTTATAAAGTACTTTTGTATTCTACCACAATGGCGTTGTAAAGGGCTCGAAGTCCCTTTGTTGTCCTATATTTCCCGTCCTACCGCCACCACGGGGGACCACCAACACCGGCAAGGGCACAGATGCAGAGACAACTTCACCTGGGAGTCTGATCACATGGAGCGCAAATGATGGCTTACCTCATCCTGACGGTGTATGCTATCTGGAGAGTATACTCACAGCTCCGGACCCCGCTGTTTGTGGTTGTTGTTGGTTCCCGGGCTCGCAGGTGGAGAAAGAGGAGGGGGCGCGGGATCCGGGTAGGACCAGGGAATCGGAGGAGGAGGCGGGCAGTCCCACGGCGACAAGTCGAAGTCGGCGTCCGCGTATTCAATGTCTCCTCTAGTGCTTGTTGGCCCGCTGGTAGCCATCTGCTGGTCATTAATCTGGACCGGAGGGGCTGTCGGCCTCGGAGTCTCTCACCCTCCGTGGCTCGTCAGCGTTCTCCTCTCCTCCCGTCCATCGTTCTCACATCCGCCCGCTGTGTCAGGCCCCTCCCTCCGTGCTGCGGTCTACGTCAGCACGTCCTGCATCTCCCCCACCTAGTGACGTGAAGCAGTCTCTCTCTCTCTCTGTGCAGGCAGTGGGAAGCCATCTCTCTCTGTGTGCAGGCAGTGGAAAGCCATCTCTCTCTCTCTCTGTGTGCAGGCAGTGGGAAGCCATCTCTCTCTCTCTCTCTGTGTGCAGGCAGTGGGAAGCCATCTCTCTCTCTCTCTCTGTGTGCAGGCAGTGGGAAGCCATCTCTCTCTCTCTCTCTGTGCAGGCAGTGGGAAGCCATCTCTCTCTCTCTCTGTGCAGGCAGTGGGAAGCCATCTCTCTCTCTCTCTGTGCAGGCAGTGGGAAGCCATCTCTCTCTCTCTCTCTCTCTCTCTCTCTCTCTCTCTGTGCAGGCAGTGGGAAGCCATCTCTCTCTCTCTCTCTCTCTCTCTCTCTCTCTCTGTGCAGGCAGTGGGAAGCCATCTCTCTCTCTCTCTCTGTGCAGGCAGTGTGAAGCCATCTCTCTCTCTCTCTCTCTCTCTCTCTGTGCAGGCAGTGGGAAGCCATCTCTCTCTCTCTCTGTGTGCAGGCAATGTGAAGCAGTCTCTCTCTGTGCAGGTAGTGTGAAGCAGCCTCCCTCTCTCTGTGCAGGCAGTGTGAAGCAGCCTCCCTCTCTCTGTGCAGGCAGTGTGAAGCAGTCTCTCTCTCTCTCTCTCTCTCTCTCTCTGTGCAGGCAGTGGGAAGCCATCTCTCTCTCTCTCTCTGTGCAGGCAGTGTGAAGCCATCTCTCTCTCTCTGTGCAGGCAGTGTGAAGCAGTCTCTCTCTGTGCAGGTAGTGTGAAGCAGCCTCCCTCTCTCTGTGCAGGCAGTGGGAAGCCATCTCTCTCTCTCTCTCTGTGCAGGCAGTGTGAAGCAGTCTCTCTCTGTGCAGGTAGTGTGAAGCAGCCTCCCTCTCTCTGTGCAGGCAGTGTGAAGCAGCCTCCCTCTCTCTGTGCAGGCAGTGTGAAGCAGTCTTTCTCTCTCTCTCTCTCTCTGTGCAGGCAGTGTGAAGCAGTCTCTCTCTCTCGCTCTCTCTCTCTCTCTGTGCAGGCAGTGTGAAGCAGTCTCTCTCTCTCTCTCTCTCTCTCTCTCTCTCTCTCTCTCTCTCTCTCTCTCTCTCTCTCTCTCTCTCTCTAGGCAATGTGCAGTGGTCTCTCTCTCTCTCTCTCTCTCTCTCTCTCTCTCTCTCTCTCTCTCTCTCTCTCTCTCTCTCTCTCTCTCTCTGCAGGCAGTGTGAAGCAGTCTCTCTTTCTCTGTGCAGGCAGTGTCATGAAGATCCTGCCAGAAACCTGAACCTGGGCCGTCCCGGCCCTCAGATTCCACTGCGCATGCGTGCCCGGGCGCGTGCAAGTGTGCAACCGTGCACAGGGAGACGGGCGCGCGCTCTAGTTAGCACCAGCCGGCCTATTTAAACTTGACCTGTGCAGACGGTCTTTGCTGTCTGCTCTACAGCGTTGTGGTGTGTGAAATCTGATCCTGATATATCTGTCCTATTGACCCGGCTTAGCATAGACTATCCAGCTTTCTGCCTGTACCCGACCCCGGCTTGTTGTGACCATCCTTCTGCCTGATCCACTGTACCTTGCTTCCAGTTTGATTCCTGACCTGACTTCCTTGATGAACTCTGGTTACCTGCATGGTCTCTGTCCGGTCTGCAGTCTGATCCCTGTAATGAACCTGATCACCTGTATGTCTCCAGCCCATTCAGTGGTTCTGTTTCCTGCTATCCAGTCTGCTAAGCTGTTGTCCAGATCCAGCCAGCCTCTGCTATCCTGTTTACCTGTGAGCCTGCTTACCTGCCCAGCTCCGGCCTGCTCTGCTATCCAGCCTGCTAAGCTGTTGTCCAGATCCAGCCAGCTCTGCTATCCTGTTTACCTGTGAGCCTGCTTACCTGCCCAGCTCCGGCCTGCTCTGCTATCCAGCCTGCTAAGCTGTTGTCCAGATCCAGCCAGCTCTGCTATCCTGTTTACCTGTGAGCCTGCTTGCTAAGCCGTTGTCCAGATCCAGCCAGCTCTGCTATCCTGTTTACCTGTGAGCCTGCTTACCTGCCCAACTCCGGCCTGCTCTGCTATCCAGTCTGCTAAGCTGTTGTCCAGATCCAGCCAGCTCTGCTATCCTGTTTACCTGTGAGCCTGCTTGCTAAGCCATTGTCCAGATCCAGCCAGCTCTGCTATCCTGTTTACCTGTGAGCCTGCTTGCTAAGCCATTGTCCAGATCCAGCCAGCTCTGCTATCCTGTTTACCTGTGAGCCTGCTTGCTAAGCCATTGTCCAGATCCAGCCAGCTCTGCTATCCTGTTTACCTGTGAGCCTGCTTGCTAAGCCGTTGTCCAGATCCAGCCAGCTCTGCTATCCTGTTTACCTGTGAGCCTGCTTGCTAAGCCGTTGTCCAGATCCAGCCAGCTCTGCTATCCAGTCTGCTAAGCTGTTGTCCAGATCCAGCCAGCTCTGCTATCCTGTTTACCTGTGAGCCTGCTTGCTAAGCCGTTGTCCAGATCCAGCCAGCTCTGCTATCCTGTTTACCTGTGAGCCTGCTTGCTAAGCCGTTGTCCAGATCCAGCCAGCTCTGCTATCCTGTTTACCTGTGAGCCTGCTTACCTCCCCAGCTCCGGCCTGCTCTGCTATCCAGCCTGCTAAGCTGTTGTCCAGATCCAGCCAGCTCTGCTATCCTGTTTACCTGTGAGCCTGCTTGCTAAGCCGTTGTCCAGATCCAGCCAGCTCTGCTATCCTGTTTACCTGTGAGCCTGCTTATCTGCCCAACTCCGGCCTGCTCTGCTATCCAGTCTGCTAAGCTGTTTGTCCAGATCCAACCAGCTCTGCTATCCTGTTTACCTGTGAGCCTGCTTGCCAAGCTGTTGTCCAGATCCAGCCAGCTCTGCTAACCTGTTTCCAGCTCATCAGTCTGTATCCAGTCTTCCCTGCTATCCAGGCTTCCACCGTGTCCGCTAAGTTGACTTGGTCACTCTACCGGTCTGTTGATCCTGCCAGGCACCCGTGCTCCTCCTCACTCCTGGGTCTCCTGTCCCCACACCAGGGAACCAGGAGTGGGAAACGCAAGGGAGGTCTCTCTTTGCAATTTCGGGCTCGCACCACCAGGTACGTGACAGGCAGTGTGAAGCGGTCTCTCTCTGTGCAGGCAGTGTTAAGTGGTCTCTCTCTCTGTGCAGGCAGTGTTAAGTGGTCTCTCTCTCTGTGCAGGCAGTGTTAAGTGGTCTCTCTCTCTCTTTGCAGGCAGTGTGAAGTGGTCTCTCTCTCTCTCTCTCTCTCTCTCTCTCTGTGCAGGCAGTGTGAAGCGGACTCTCTCTCTCTCTCTCTCTCTCTCTCTCTGTGCAGGCAGTGTGAAGCGGTCTCTCTCTCTCTGTGCAGGCAGTGTGAAGTGGTCTCTCTCTCTCTGCAGGCAGTGTGAAGCGGTCTCTCTCTGTGCAGGCAGTGTGAAGCAGTCTCTCGCTCTCTCTCTGTGCAGGCAGTGTGAAGCGGTCTCTCTCTTTCTCTGTGCAGGCAGTGTGGAGCCGTTTCTCTCTCTCTGTGCAGGCAGTGTGAAGCCATCTCACTCTGTGCAGGCAGTGTGAAGCCGTCTCTCTCTCTCTGTGCAGGCAGTTTAAAGCAGTCTCTCACTCTCTCTCTCTCTGTGCAGGCAGTGTGAAGCGGTCTCTCTCTCTCTCTGTGCAGGCAGTGTGAAGCGGTCTCTCTCTCTCTCTGTGCAGGCAGTGTGAAGCGGTCTCTCTCTCTCTCTGTGCAGGCAGTGTGAAGCGGTCTCTCTCTCTCTCTGTGCAGGCAGTGTGAAGCGGTCTCTCTCTCTCTGTGCAGGCAGTGTGAATCTCTCTCTCTCTCTCTGTGCAGGCAGTGTGTATCTCTCTCTCTCTCTCTGTGCAGGCAGTGTGAAGCGATCTCTCTCTCTCTGTGCAGGCAGTGTGAAGTGGTCTCTTTCTCTTTGCAGGCAGTGTGAAGTGGTCTCTCTCTCTCTCTCTCTCTCTCTCTCTCTCTCTCTCTCTCTCTCTCTCTCTCTCTCTCTCTGTGCAGGCAGTGTGGAGCCGTCTCTCTCTCTGTGCAGGCAGTGTGAAGCAGTCTCTCTCGCTCTCTCTCTCTGCAGGCAATGTGAAGTGGTCTCTCTCTCTCTGCAGGCAGTGTGAAGCAGTCTCTCTCTTTCTCTGTGCAGGCAGCGTGGAGCCGTCTCTCTCTGTGCAGGCAGTGTGGAGCCGTCTCTCTCTCTCTGTGCAGGCAGTGTGGAGCCGTCTCTCTCTCTCTGTGCAGGCAGTGTGGAGCCGTCTCTCTCTCTCTGTGCAGGCAGTGTGGAGCCGTCTCTCTCTCTCTGTGCAGGCAGTGTGGAGCCGTCTCTCTCTCTCTGTGGAGGCAGTGTGGAGCCGTCTCTCTCTCTGTGCAGGCAGTGTGGAGCCGTCTCTCTCTCTGTGCAGGCAGTGTGGAGCCGTCTCTCTCTCTGTGCAGGCAGTGTGGAGCCGTCTCTCTCTCTGTGCAGGCAGTGTGGAGCCGTCTCTCTCTCTGTGCAGGCAGTGTGGAGCCGTCTCTCTCTCTCTGTGCAGGCAGTGTGGAGCCGTCTCTCTCTCTCTCTGTGCAGGCAGTGTGGAGCCGTCTCTCTCTCTCTCTCTCTGTGCAGGCAGTGTGGAGCCGTCTCTCTCTCTCTCTCTGTGCAGGCAGTGTGGAGCCGTCTCTCTCTCTCTCTGTGCAGGCAGTGTGGAGCCGTCTCTCTCTCTCTCTGTGCAGGCAGTGTGGAGCCGTCTCTCTCTCTCTCTGTGCAGGCAGTGTGGAGCCGTCTCTCTCTCTCTCTGTGCAGGCAGTGTGGAGCCGTCTCTCTCTCTCTCTGTGCAGGCAGTGTGGAGCCGTCTCTCTCTCTCTCTCTGTGCAGGCAGTGTGGAGCCGTCTCTCTCTCTCTCTGTGCAGGCAGTGTGGAGCCGTCTCTCTCTCTCTCTCTGTGCAGGCAGTGTGGAGCCGTCTCTCTCTCTCTCTCTGTGCAGGCAGTGTGGAGCCGTCTCTCTCTCTCTCTGTGCAGGCAGTGTGGAGCCGTCTCTCTCTCTCTGTGCAGGCAGTGTGGAGCCGTCTCTCTCTCTCTCTCTGTGCAGGCAGTGTGGAGCCGTCTCTCTCTCTCTCTGTGCAGGCAGTGAGGAGCCGTGTCTCTCTCTCTCTCTCTCTCTCTCTCTCTCTGCAGGCAGTGTGGAGCCGTCTCTCTCTCTCTCTCTCTCTCTCTCTCTCTCTCTGTGCAGGCAGTGTGGAGCCGTCTCTCTCTCTCTCTCTCTCTCTCTCTCTGTGCAGGCAGTGTGGAGCCGTCTCTCTCTCTCTCTCTCTCTCTCTCTCTCTCTGTGCAGGCAGTGTGGAGCCGTCTCTCTCTCTCTCTCTCTCTGTGCAGGCAGTGTGGAGCCGTCTCTCTCTCTCTCTCTCTCTCTGTGCAGGCAGTGTGGAGCCGTCTCTCTCTCTCTCTCTCTCTCTCTCTGTGCAGGCAGTGTGGAGCCGTCTCTCTCTCTCTCTCTGTGCAGGCAGTGTGGAGCCGTCTCTCTCTCTGTGCAGGCAGTGTGGAGCCATCTCTCTGTGCAGGTAGTGTGGAGCCGTCTCTCTCTCTCTGTGCAGGCAGTGTGGAGCCGTCTCTCTCTCTCTGTGCAGGCAGTGTGGAGCCGTCTCTCTCTCTGTGCAGGCAGTGTGGAGCCGTCTCTCTCTCTCTCTCTCTCTCTCTCTCTGTGCAGGCAGTGTGGAGCCGTCTCTCTCTCTCTCTCTCTGTGCAGGCAGTGTGGAGCCGTCTCTCTCTCTCTCTCTCTCTCTCTCTGTGCAGGCAGTGTGGAGCCGTCTCTCTCTGTGCAGGCAGTGTGGAGCCGTCTCTCTCTCTCTCTCTCTCTCTCTCTCTCTCTGTGCAGGCAGTGTGGAGCCGTCTCTCTGTGCAGGTAGTGTGGAGCCGTCTCTCTGTGCAGGTAGTGTGGAGCCGTCTCTCTGTGCAGGTAGTGTGGAGCCGTCTCTCTGTGCAGGTAGTGTGGAGCCGTCTCTCTGTGCAGGTAGTGTGGAGCCGTCTCTCTGTGCAGGTAGTGTGGAGCCGTCTCTCTCTCTCTCTGTGCAGGCAGTGTGGAGCCGTCTCTCTCTCTGTGCAGGCAGTGTGGAGCCGTCTCTCTCTCTGTGCAGGCAGTGTGGAGCCGTCTCTCTCTCTCTGTGCAGGCAGTGTGGAGCCGTCTCTCTCTCTCTGTGCAGGCAGTGTGGAGCCGTCTCTCTCTCTCTCTCTGTGCAGGCAGTGTGGAGCCGTCTCTCTCTCTCTCTCTGTGCAGGCAGTGTGGAGCCGTCTCTCTCTCTCTCTCTGTGTGCAGGCAGTGTGGAGCCGTCTCTCTCTCTCTGTGCAGGCAGTGTGGAGCCGTCTCTCTCTCTCTGTGCAGGCAGTGTGGAGCCGTCTCTCTCTCTCTCTGTGCAGGCAGTGTGGAGCCGTCTCTCTCTCTCTGTGCAGGCAGTGTGGAGCCGTCTCTCTCTCTCTGTGCAGGCAGTGTGGAGCCGTCTCTCTCTCTGTGCAGGCAGTGTGGAGCCGTCTCTCTCTCTCTCTGTGCAGGCAGTGTGGAGCCGTCTCTCTCTCTCTCTGTGCAGTCAGTGTGGAGCCGTCTCTCTCTCTCTCTCTGTGCAGGCAGTGTGGAGCCGTCTCTCTCTCTCTGCAGGTAGTGTGGAGCCGTCTCTCTGTGCAGGTAGTGTGGAGCCGTCTCTCTCTCTCTCTGTGCAGGCAGTGTGGAGCCGTCTCTCTCTCTCTCTGTGCAGGTAGTGTGGAGCCGTCTCTCTGTGCAGGTAGTGTGGAGCCGTCTCTCTGTGCAGGTAGTGTGGAGCCGTCTCTCTCTCTCTGTGCAGGTAGTGTGGAGCCGTCTCTCTCTGTGCAGGTAGTGTGGAGCCGTCTCTCTCTCTCTGTGCAGGTAGTGTGAAGCAGTGTGAAGCAGTCTCTCTCTCTGTGCAGGCAGTGTGAAGCAGTCTCTCTCTCTCTGTGCAGGCAGTGTGAAGCAGTCTCTCTCTCTCTGTGCAGGCAGTGTGAAGCAGTCTCTCTCTCTGTGCAGGCAGTGTGAAGCAGTCTCTCTCTCTCTGTGCAGGCAGTGTGAAGCAGTCACTCTCTCTCTGTGCAGGCAGTGTGACGCAGTCTCTCTCTCTCTCTCTGTGCAGGCAGTGTGAAGCAGTCTCTCTCTCTCTGTGCAGGCAGTGTGAAGCAGTCTCTCTCTGTGCAGGCAGTGTGAAGCAGTCTCTCTCTGTGCAGGCAGTGTGAAGCAGTCTCTCTCTCTGTGCAGGCAGTGTGAAGCAGTCTCTCTCTCTCTGTGCAGGCAGTGTGAAGCAGTCTCTCTCTGTGCAGGCAGTGTGAAGCAGTCTCTCTCTGTGCAGGCAGTGTGAAGCAGTCTCTCTCTGTGCAGGCAGTGTGAAGCAGTCTCTCTCTGTGCAGGCAGTGTGAAGCAGTCTCTCTCTCTGTGCAGGCAGTGTGAAGCAGTCTCTCTCTGTGCAGGCAGTGTGAAGCAGTCTCTCTCTGTGCAGGCAGTGTGAAGCAGTCTCTCTCTCTGTGCAGGCAGTGTGAAGCAGTCTCTCTCTCTGTGCAGGCAGTGTGAAGCAGTCTCTCTCTCTGTGCAGGCAGTGTGAAGCAGTCTCTCTCTCTCTGTGCAGGCAGTGTGAAGCAGTCTCTCTCTCTGTGCAGGCAGTGTGAAGCAGTCTCTCTCTCTGTGCAGGCAGTGTGAAGCAGTCTCTCTCTCTGTGCAGGCAGTGTGAAGCAGTCTCTCTCTCTCTGTGCAGGCAGTGTGAAGCAGTCTCTCTCTCTGTGCAGGCAGTGTGAAGCTGTCTCTCTCTCTGTGCAGGCAGTGTGAAGCGGTCTCTCTCTGTGCAGACAGTGTGAAGCAGTCTGTCTCTCTCTCTCTGTGCAGGCAGTGTGAAGCAGTCTCTCTCTCTCTCTGTGCAGGCAGTGTGAAGCAGTCTCTCTCTCTGTGCAGGCAGTGTGAAGCAGTCTCTCTCTGTGTGCAGGCAGTGTGAAGCAGTCTCTCTCTGTGTGCAGGCAGTGTGAAGCAGTCTCTCTCTGTGTGCAGGCAGTGTGAAGCAGTCTCTCTCTGTGTGCAGGCAGTGTGAAGCAGTCTCTCTGTGTGCAGGCAGTGTGAAGCAGTCTCTCTGTCTGTGCAGGCAGTGTGAAGCAGTCTCTCTCTCTCTGTGTGCAGGCAGTGTGAAGCAGTCTCTCTCTGTGTGCAGGCAGTGTGAAGCAGTCTCTCTCTGTGTGCAGGCAGTGTGAAGCAGTCTCTCTCTCTCTGTGTGCAGGCAGTGTGAAGCAGTCTCTCTCTCTCTCTGTGTGCAGGCAGTGTGAAGCAGTCTCTCTCTCTCTCTGTGTGCAGGCAGTGTGAAGCAGTCTCTCTCTCTCTCTGTGTGCAGGCAGTGTGAAGCAGTCTCTCTCTCTGTGTGCAGGCAGTGTGAAGCAGTCTCTCTCTGTGTGCAGGCAGTGTGAAGCAGTCTCTCTCTGTGTGCAGGCAGTGTGAAGCAGTCTCTCTCTGTGTGCAGGCAGTGTGAAGCAGTCTCTCTCTGTGTGCAGGCAGTGTGAAGCAGTCTCTCTCTGTGTGCAGGCAGTGTGAAGCAGTCTCTCTGTGTGCAGGCAGTGTGAAGCAGTCTCTCTGTGTGCAGGCAGTGTGAAGCAGTCTCTCTCTCTGTGTGCAGGCAGTGTGAAGCAGTCTCTCTCTCTGTGTGCAGGCAGTGTGAAGCAGTCTCTCTCTCTGTGTGCAGGCAGTGTGAAGCAGTCTCTCTCTCTGTGTGCAGGCAGTGTGAAGCAGTCTCTCTCTCTGTGTGCAGGCAGTGTGAAGCAGTCTCTCTCTCTGTGTGCAGGCAGTGTAAAGCAGTCTCTCTCTGTGTGCAGGCAGTGTGAAGCAGTCTCTCTCTGTGTGCAGGCAGTGTGAAGCAGTCTCTCTCTGTGTGCAGGCAGTGTGAAGCAGTCTCTCTCTGTGTGCAGGCAGTGTGAAGCAGTCTCTCTCTGTGTGCAGGCAGTGTGAAGCAGTCTCTCTCTGTGTGCAGGCAGTGTGAAGCAGTCTCCCTCTGTGTGCAGGCAGTGTGAAGCAGTCTCCCTCTGTGTGCAGGCAGTGTGAAGCAGTCTCTCTCTGTGTGCAGGCAGTGTGAAGCAGTCTCTCTCTGTGTGCAGGCAGTGTGAAGCAGTCTCTCTCTGTGTGCAGGCAGTGTGAAGCAGTCTCTCTCTGTGTGCAGGCAGTGTGAAGCAGTCTCTCTCTGTGTGCAGGCAGTGTGAAGCAGTCTCTCTCTCTGTGTGCAGGCAGTGTGAAGCAGTCTCTCTGTGTGCAGGCAGTGTGAAGCAGTTACTCTCTCTGTGCAGGCAGTGTGAAGCAGTCTCTCTCTGTGTGCAGGCAGTGTGAAGCAGTCTCTCTCTCTCTGTGTGCAGGCAGTGTGAAGCAGTCTCTCTCTCTCTGTGTGCAGGCAGTGTGAAGCAGTCTCTCTCTCTCTCTGTGTGCAGGCAGTGTGAAGCAGTCTCTCTCTCTCTCTGTGTGCAGGCAGTGTGAAGCAGTCTCTCTCTCTCTGTGTGCAGGCAGTGTGAAGCAGTCTCTCTCTCTCTGTGTGCAGGCAGTGTGAAGCAGTCTCTCTCTCTCTGTGTGCAGGCAGTGTGAAGCAGTCTCTCTCTCTCTGTGTGCAGGCAGTGTGAAGCAGTCTCTCTCTGTGTGCAGGCAGTGTGAAGCAGTCTCTCTCTGTGTGCAGGCAGTGTGAAGCAGTCTCTCTCTCTCTCTGTGTGCAGGCAGTGTGAAGCAGTCTCTCTCTGTGTGCAGGCAGTGTGAAGCAGTCTCTCTCTGTGTGCAGGCAGTGTGATGCAGTCTCTCTCTCTGTGTGCAGGCAGTGTGAAGCAGTCTCTCTCTCTCTCTGCAGGCAGTGTGAAGCGATATCTCTCTCTCTGTGCAGGCCGTGTCAAGCAGTCTCTCTGTGCAGGCAGTGTCAAGCAGTCTCTCTCTCTGTGCAGGCAGTGTGAAGTGATTCTCTCTCTCTCTCTGTGCAGGCAGTATAATGCGGTCTCTCTCTCTGCAGGCAGTGTCGAGCAGTCTCTAACTGGGGCAATGTGGAGCAGTCTCTAACTGGGGCAATGTGGAGCAGTCTCTCTCTGTACAGAGAATGTGGTGTAGATGGATGGTGAGCTGATTCGGTGGTTCAATGGGCCACTTGACTGGACTTTCCCCCCAGGCCTAAGGCTGCCAGCCCTCCCCTGACAAGGGGGGAGCATACCGGGGGGGCAGTGTGGGGGGAGAGCACACAGGGGGACACTGTGGGGGGGAGGATACAGGGGGCAGTGTGGGGGGAAGAGCACACAGGGGAACACTGGGGGCAAACACACAGGGGAACACTGGGGGGAAACCACACAGGGCAACACTGGGGGGAAACCACACAGGGCAACACTGGGGGGAAACCACACAGGGCAACACTGGGGGGAAACCACACAGGGGAACACTGGGGGGGAATCACACAGGGCAACACTGGGGGGGAATCACACAGGGCAACACTGGGGGGGAATCACACAGGGCAACACTGGGGGGGAATCACACAGGGGGACACTGGGGGGGAATCACACAGGGGGACACTGGGGGGGAATCACACAGGGGGACACTGGGGGGGAATCACACAGGGGGACACTGGGGGGGAATCACACAGGGGAACACTGGGGGGGGGAATCACACAGGGGAACACTGGGGGGGGGAATCACACAGGGGAACACTGGGGGGGGAATCACACAGGGGAACACTGGGGGGGAAACACACAGGGGAACACACTGGGGGGGGGGAGCACACAGGGGAAACACTGGGGGGGGGGAGCACACAGGGCAACACTGGGGGGGGAGCACACAGAGAAACACTGGGGGGGGGGGAAACACACAGGGCAACACTGGGGGGGGGGGAAACACACAGGGGGAACACTGGGGGGGGGGAAACACACTGGGGGGGGAACACACGGGGGGGGGGGAACACACACAGGGGGGAACACTGGGGGGGGGAACACACGGGGGGAACACTGGGGGGGGAACACTGGGGGGGAACACACGGGGGGAACACTGGGGGGAACACTGGGGGGGGGGGGACACAGGGGGGAACACTGGGGGGGGGAAGGGGGGGGGGGAACACACGGGGGGAACACAGGGGGGGGACACACAGGGGGGAAGGAAGGAAAAGGGGGGGGAAGGGAGGGAGGGAGGGAAGGGGACAGGGGGGGGGGACGGAGGGGGGAAAGGGGGGGGGACTGGGGGGGGGGGACACACAGGGGAACACTGGGGGGGGGGAACACACAGAGGGGGGGGAGGGGGGGGGGACACTGAAGGGGGGGGAAAGGGGGGTGAAGGAAGGGGGGAGGGGGGGGGGGGAACACTGGGGGGGGGAACACACAGGGGGAACACTGGGGGGGGGAACACACAGGGGGAACACTGGGGGGGGAACACACAGGGGGAACACTGGGGGGGGAACACACAGGGGGAACACTGGGGGGGGAACACACTGGGGGGGGGGGGGAAACACACCAGGGGAACACTGGGGGGGGGGGGGGGAAGGGCGACGGGGGGGGGGGGGGCACAGGGGAACACTGGGGGGGGCACACAGGGGAACACTGGGGGGGGGGGGGGGCACACAGGGGGAACACTGGGGGGGGGACACTGGGGGGGGGGGAAACACACCAGGGGAACACTGGGGGGGGGGCACACAGGGGAACACTGGGGGGGGGCACACAGGGGAACACTGGGGGGGGGGGGCACACAGGGGAACACTGGGGGGGGAACACACAGGGGAACACTGGGGGGGGGGACACACAGGGGAACACTGGGGGGGGAACACACACACAGGGGAACACTGGGGGGGGAACACACACAGGGGAACACTGGGGGGGGGGGACACACAGGGGAACACTGGGGGGGGGGGACACACAGGGGAACACTGGGGGGGGGAGCACACAGGGGAACACTGGGGGGGGAGCACACAGGGGAACACTGGGGGGGGAGCACACAGGGGGGACACTGGTGGGGGGAGAGCACACAGGGGGGACAGTGTGGGGGGGAGAGCACACAGGGGGACACTGTGGGGGGAGAGCACACAGGGGGACACTGTGGGGGGAGAGCATACAGGGGGGGGACAGTGTGGGGAGGGGGGAGAGCACACTGAAGTGTGGCCCAGGCCCCATACATCTGTACTGCCCCCTCCCTCTGATGGCGACCCTCCAGTAAAAAAAATTTCATTCACCCGATGCCTGTAATAATTCCCCTAACGGTGTGTTGCACCCCGCCGACCCCTCCTCTCTTCTCGTCTGTCCTAGACTCCTAGGTGATACAGTGCAAGCCTTGCACTGTATCACCTAGGAGTCTAGAACGGACGAGAAGATAGGAGGGGCCGACAGGGAGCAGCGCGCCATTAGCGGTTTTATTACAGGCATCGGGTTAGTGAAGCACCTGCGATAATACCACTAACAGCGCGCTGCCCCCCACCTGCCCCTCCTTCCCTCCCGTCCATCATGGACGGGAGGGACAGGGGGGCCAGCGGGGAGCAGCGCACCGTTAGCGGTATTATTACAGCCGCTTCAAGGGGCCTCTCGTTGGGTCGGGCGCGGGCCCCTTATGGCTCCGGGCCCTCGGGCAGCGACCAAATCACTGATGGGTCAGTCCACCCCTGGTTGCAACCAAACCACCCTGCAGGCAAGGAGAGTGGATTAGAGGAGGAATGCCCATTCCTCTTAAGTCTCTGTATGTGTCATTGGGTGGACTGCTGTCCTATTGGACAATGCCACCAAGGGGACCCCTACGACCATCTTTAGTGAGGGCAGTGCTTATAACAAGGCATGTCCCACTGCAGTTGGTGCGCAGGGACAGGAACCAGCTTGGCAAGGAAAGTATGTCTAGCGTAGAGTGTTGTGGACATTTCATAAGATGTATTTTAATATGTATTGTGATAAGAGTCAACCAGTGTTAGCACTCCTGCAACCCGCTCTAAAGAGCTGACAGGGGTTGAGATCCGTTACGTAGTGGAAATCTTCCTGGGATTGGAGAGAGGTGTTTGCAGAGTGGGGGTATGTCCGCCAGCGAAAGGGCCCCTGTGCATTGCACAGTAGACATGTGCATTCTTTTACGTCCGAATTTCAGGTATTTTCGTTATCGTTTTAGCAAACGATAACGAACGTGCAGAATCCAAAAACCGAAAGATCCAACATAAACAAATGCTTTATTTTCGTTTTTGTTGCAACAGTTCGATATATTAATAGGAGATTCGACATGACGCTGACAATAGCGATCTGTGTCCATCGAACCTGTGGTCGAATGTGCCTAACCTTAGCTCTATTAGTTCAAGATTATTCTACATAGAGAGAAAAGATTCAACATAGAGAGAAAAGATTTGATATTATAGAGACAATAGCAAAAAAGGTTGAATGTGCCAAACCTAACTCTATTAGTCCAAGATTATTCGACATAGAGAGAAAAGATTCGACATGAAGATTCGACGAAGCAGTCGGCGCGAGCGGACATTTATGGTCAAATGCTCCGCCCATAGGCTATAGAAGAATTCTAATGTTGGTTGACTAGTAATAATAATTGATAAATGGAATTATTACTAGTGTCATACAACATTAGAATTCTACTATATCTTGTAGGCGGAACATTCGACCGGAAATGTAAGATTGCGGCGTCGTACAGTTTAGCTGCTCCGTCACATCTTCTTAGAACATTCGACAGACACCATAAGCCTTCAATGACAGATTCAACCTTAATTATTTCGGATTTTCGGACGAATGCATTTTTTAAAGAAATTAAATAAATAAAAACGAATTTTGGGAGTAACTAAATAAATGTGTTTTTCGGACGAAAACGAAATTCCGAAACAAAATATTTCAGTGTGCACATGTCTATTGCACAGACGATCGTCTGAGGGGAAATGTTTGCTCTGCAAGGATCGGTTATGGGCGGATGTACGCCCTTTGTCTCTGCTGTGTCTGATCAGCACATGTCGAGATTCTCAGCATGCACTCGCTAATAGCCTTCCATCTACAAGGAAGGGTAGCATAATCCAGGTATACATTGTTCTCTGGAACAATGCATAATAAGGATTCCTATCAGCAGAATTGTAGTCCTCGTTCATTGGTTATTGTATAAGTTAAATTATTCTGTGTCATGTCTTTATTAGGTCATGTCCTGTGTTTACAACCTTATTTGGTCATGTCCTTATTTGGTAATTTCCTGTGAGGTCACATACTTTGTAGGAGGCGTTTGGCTGTTGGAGGCAGACCTTCAAGTTTGGGACTTCCTGTTGATATGTAAATAAAAGCAGATGCACGGCTCAGGAAGGCAGGCATGCTGATGGAGCTGAGAACGCAGGGCCGATCCTAGGATCACAGACGCCTGGGTGCAGAAACATTTTTGGCGCCCCCAAGTGGGCGTGGTCATCTTACCAACTCCTCCTCTTTACAAATGTTTCTATGACAACGACTTCAACACAGAGATGTTCCCGTAAGAAGTCTTCGTTCCCCTGGGATCCTCCCATGATCTTTTACCAATAAAGAAAATGCAGGAAAAGCGTACACTAATGAGACCTGGAGGGGAGTCTCTCTGATGCACACAGAGGGGGCTTCTGTTAGAGAGTCTATTAGAAAGAGCCCCAAGACATAGTACAGGAGATGGTCAGAGACTGCAGACTTGTTACAAGAGATGGTAGTAAATAATGGCCGATCGGCCCTCTCACCTGACCCAGCGATACAGCAACAACGGTTCCTCTGATCAGGAGTCGGCTCACTCTGAATTGCCCGTGGCGGCTCCGCTGGGTAGAGCCCAGATCTGTATTCCTGCAATGATTCCATTCATTTCACCACCAGGGATGGCACCAGGCTGTGTGGCTTTTTCTCTCTCTGATGGTGTTCTCTCAGCACTGTCCTCTCCCTCTGGAGTCCTGGGTGTACTTCCTTGAAAGCTTTCCCGGGCTCCTGGCTCTCTCGCTCCCATTCAGCTGCGCATGCTGTGTGGGCTGCAGTTTCCGTGTTACAGTGGGGCTGCCAGTCCTTGGGACCACATGTCCCACAATCCTCTTCTTTGCTCCTTTGTTTTCTCTTCCCTGGCCGTTATGAAGGCGGGGAAGAAACATAGTGCGCTGCTCATTAGTACAGCAGCGCACGAGGAGGAGAGGGAGAGGGGAAATAAGAGCCCGCGGCTGCAGTGGCGTCACTAGGGTTGGTGTCACCTGGTGCAGTAAAACATGGTATCACCCCCCCCCCCTCCACCAACTATAGTCGTCCCTCAGTACAGACCCCACTCCATTAAGTATAGACCCCCCCTCCGTCAGTGCAGACCCTTCACTAAGTATAAATACCTCCCTCAGTACAGACCCACCCATCAGTATAGACCCCCAGGACAAAACACCCCCCTTTATCAGTATAGACCCCCCTCAGGACAAACCATCCCCCCCTCCATTAGTACAAACCCCCAGAACAAACCACCCCCCTCCATTAGTACAGACCCCCCAGAACAAACCACTCCCTCCATTAGTTTAGACCCCCCAGCACAAACCACCCCCTCCATTAGTACAGACCCCCCAGGACAAATCACCCCCCTCCATTAGTACAGGCCCCAGGACAAACCACCCCCCCCTCCATTAATACAGACCCCCTAGGACAAACCGCCCCCCCCTCCATTAGTACAGACCCCTCCAGGACAAACCACCCCCCTCCATTGGTACAGACCCCTCCAGGACAAACCACCCCCCTCCATTAGTACAGACCCCCCTCCATTAGTACAGACCCCCCAGGACAAACCACCCCCTCCATTAGTACAGACCCCCAGGACAAATCACCCCCCTCCCTTAGTATAGACCCCCAGGACAAACCACCCCCCCTCCATTAATACAGACCCCCCTAGGACCAACCACCCCCCCTCCATTGGTACAGACCCCTCCAGGACAAACCACCCCCCTCCAGGACAAACCACCCCCCTCCATTAGTACAGACCCCCCCAGGACCAACCACCCCCCCTCCATTGGTACAGACCCCTCCAGGACAAACCACCCCTCCATTAGTATAGACCCCCCCCAGGACAACCCCCCACATTAGTATAGCCCCCCAGGACAAACCCCCCACATTAGTATAGCCCCCCAGGACAAACCCCCCACATTAGTATAGCCCCCCAGGACAACCCCCCCCCCATTAGTATAGACTCCCCCAGGGCAAACCCCCCCTACATTAGTATAGACCCCCCAGGACAACCCCCCACATTAGTATAGACCCCCCAGGACAACCCCCCACATTAGTATAGCCCCCCCAGGACGAACCACCCCCCCACATTAGTATAGACCCCCCCCAGGACAACACCCCCCCCCCACATAAGTATAGACCCCCTAGAACGAACCCCCCCCCCCAACATTAGTATAGACCCCCCAGGACGAACCCCCCACATTAGTATAGATCCCCCCCCAGGACAAACCACCCCCCCCCACATTAGTATAGAACCCCCCCAGGACAAACCACCCCCCTACATTAGTATAGACCCCCAGGACGAACCCCTCCACATTAGTATAGACCCCCCCAGGACAAACCACCCCCCCCCCCACATTAGTATAGACCCCTCCAGGACAAACCCCCCCCCCCCCACATTAGTATAGACCCCCCTAGACAAACCACCCCCCACCAGTAGGCTAATTAAAACCACCGGGGGGCTGGAGAGGACAGTGTGCAGCCGCGCCGCTCAGGTGGAGAACAGAGCATGTGTGATGCTTGTGCTGGTGGGCAGCAGGCGGGAGTTAAACACAGGAGGAGTCCTGTGTTTAACTCCCGCCTGCTGCCCACCAGCACAAGCATCACACACGCTCTGTTCTAAATAAGTCGGGCTCGGCCACGAAACACCCCCCCCCCCCCCCCGGCGTCACTGCGCGGCTGCGGCGGTGACAGGCAGAGAGAGCCGCCTACGAACAAGGAGAGGAGGAGGAGGGAGGGGATCACTCTGGCGCTGCAGCGCCCCCACCTCTGTGGCGCCTGGGTGCAGTGCACCCCGGGACGGATCGGCCCTGTGAGAACGTAAGTTATGCTGGTGATGTCTCTTTACTGGGGATCTGGGGAGACATGGAATGATAGGTAAGGTACTTTATATCATTAGACGGAAATGGGTGCTAATGAGCACAGGAGATATGGCTGTGTGCATAACGCACAGCTGGATTTCTACCACAAGGGAGAGTGTGTTTAGCGTAGGGAGAGGTTCCAGAAGAGGAGGGACAGTATAGGGACTGTCAGAGCTTCTAAAGGGGAACTTTTCCACTACTAGCACTAGCCACCCCCTCTGTGCCAGGTGCTGCCGGTCTCTGTGCATCGCTCTCTACAAGTACCGCATAACCTTCTGTGAGTGTTGCTGATAGTTTTAGGCCACTGCATAGACTCTATTACTGTATGTTAGAATATTTTTGATAATACAATTTTGGCAATTTTAACTGCTGTGTGTCTGTATCTTCCCTCTGGGGTGCCCACCACCCGGAGCCCTACAGTCTACAAGCACAGAGGTCTCACCCATAGAGTCCTGGATATATAAAACACTCTCCGGAGGTTTAACTCTTCGGAATCTATCAGATAGAGAAGTATTTGTTGTGGGTGTGTTCAGAATTGCATGCGTGTAAAGACAAGTCACGCAATGCAGAATCTTCTTCCTCTTATTATTTTCTACAAATTCTCATTCTTCATCCACACAGACCAGACACCCCGACTGCAGCGATGTGTCCCCTCCGTGTCCTCCTCCTGTGTCCCTTCCGTGTCCTCCTCCTGTGGGCTCTTCTCTGTCCAGGCACAGGTATGTAAGAACATTATAAAGAGGTGATAATACAGTATAGTTATCTATTTGAATTTTTCCCCCCAGGGCTTTTAGCTGGGACTTCAGTCCATGCAGATATTAGACGTTACATAAGGCAATATTTTTTGAACCCGAAGGATTTTATCTTTCAGTGGGTGACAATTGGCAGGTGACATTTATCATGGCTGACAATGGATTTGTGTGTTTTTTCGTAATTTCTTTAACAAAAGAACTTGTCAAAAACCTCTATGTACAGAGTTCAGCCTGCAGAATGGTTTCCGGGGGTTACAGCAGCATCTGCCACATTATCATTTGCATTGCCACACTTCATAAGGCCATGTGCAGTATATACTTGCAGTTGAGGCAATAAAAACACATAGATGAGCCATGTTTTTATCACTCCCCAACCGCTCCACCTGAAGCTGGTAAGGCAGAAAAATGTCATGTTTTTCGGTCACAGTCAAAGTAATAATTTTTCTGAGGTTCCTCGTAATTAAAATAAAGAAGTCCATACCCCATATTTTAATTGTCAGAAACTGCGGTACAGGGATTACATGCTAAACTTATTGCTGTAGACTGAAGTGTCCTGAATTAACCACTTTAAGACCAGCCTCGTTTTGGATTTTAGGTGTTTACATGTTTAAAACTGTTTTTTTTGCTAGAAAAAAAACTTAGAACCCCCAAACATTATATATTGTTTTTTTTCTAACACCCTAGAGAATAAAATGGCGGTCGTTGCAATACTTTTTTTCACACCGTATTTGCGCAGCGGTCTTACAAGCGCACTTTTTTTTGGAAAAAATTCACTTTTTTGAATAAAAAAATAAGACAACAGTAAAGTTAGTCCAATTTTTTTATATATTGTGAAATATAATGTTACGCCGAGTAAATTGATACCTAACATGTCATGCTTCAAAAATTGCGCCCGCTCGTGGAATGGCATGAAACTTTTACCCTCAAAAATCTCCATAGGCGACGTTTTAAAAAATTCTACAGGTTGCATATTTTGTGTTACAGAGGAGGTCTATGGCTATAATTATTGCTTTTGCTCTACCGATCGTGGTGATACCTCAAATGTGTGGTTTGACCACCGTTTTCATATGCGGGCGCTACTCACGTATGCGTTCGCTTCTGCGCACAAGCTCGTCGGGACGGGTCGCTTTAAAATTTTTTTTTTTTTTGTTTTTCTTATTTATTTTTCTTGATTTTATTTATTTTTACACTGTTTTTTTTTAAAAAATTGGCTCACTTTTATTCCTATTACAAGGAATGTAAACATCCCTTGTAATAGAAAAAAAGCATGACAGGTCCTCTTAAATATGAGATCTGGGGTCCAAAATTCCTCACTTCTCATATTTGGACTTAAAAGCAAAAAAAATAAGTCATTTAAAAAAAAATGACATTTGAAAAATGTTCCTTTAAGAGGTATGGGCGGAAGTGACGTTTTGACGTCGCTTCCGCCCTGCTATGGTATAGAGACGGGTGGCGGCCATCTTAGCCTCACTCGTCGCTATACCCAGCACGGAGAAGGACCCGATAGCTTCCGCCGCTGCCGACGGCGGAAGAGCGGCGGGAGGGGGGCACCTCTCCCGCCGCCGATAACGGTGATCTCGCGGCGAATGCGCCGCGATGACCCCCATTATCGGAATGCCGACCGGCGCCTGAAGAGATGGATATCTCGGTTGTGGCAGCAGCTGCTGCCGTTACCGAGATATCCCTCTTCAAAATCAGGGCGTATATCGTCGTGCGCCGGTCGGAAAGTGGTTAAAAAAGCCTCCCTCTTCCCCCGGGCCCCCGGATGATATGCAGGGGCCCAGACCCTGTACAGGAGGGCTGACTCCACCCCCTTATTGGCGGCCATAGTTATGTAGGAAAAGTAATAAATAGAAAACAAACATACATTTATTTCTTCCTGCAAGTTTTCTTTATTTTGTAGAAAATGCAATGGGCCCCCCAAAATTCCTATACCAGACCCTCATCCTCCTTGATCCTCCTGGATGAGGGTCTGCTATATGTTATGGGGGTTCCTGTTGAATTCTTTACAAATAAAGGGAGTATGCAAGGACATGGGAATTACCAGCATTTCAAACAGCTTTTCTTCCTTTGTAAATGTCACTTTTGCTGTACTACTTGTTTAGATGGTAGAGATGAGCCACTTCACAGGGAGGTTTAGGGGACCCCTTTTTGCATTAAATGTAATTCTCCTTACCAAACAATCATTTTTAAAAGTTAGTTTTGCAATGGTACATGTCCCCAGAGACAATATGCCCAACCCATGCATACCCAATGCGTTTTTTTTTGCCAATCGTTTAGCTATTATGCCGCGTACACACGGTCGGACTTTCTGACAGCAAATGTGCGATTGGAGCTTGTTGTCGGATATTCTGACCGTGTGTAGGCTCCATCGGACAGTTTCCATCGGAATTTACGTCGCACAAAATTTGGCAAGTATATAGTGGTAGGGCAGTCCAGAGATTGTTGTAGATAGGAAAAGATAACCACCGCTCAAGGACAGTCCTTCAAGGCGAATGCTCCTACTCCTGTTTGGGAGCCCCAGGTGCTGGCTAATGACACAGTAGATTAAAAATCAGGAAGAACTCCGGACAGCCGCACACCAGGAAGAGATAAAATTCAATGAATTTATTTAAAAAGCAGGAATCGCATCAATCCAAAACACTGCAAAGCAGAATAGGGGGGCACAAAGCTGACGCGTTTCGCACTATGCCTAGTGCTTACTCATTTGCTAGCTAGGCATAGTGCGAAATGCGTCAGTTTGTGCCCCCCCTATTCTGCTTTGCCGTGTTTTGGATTGATGTGATTCCTGCTTTTTAAATAAATTCATTGAATTTTATCTCTTCCTGGTGTGCGGCTGTCCGGAGTCTCTGTCTGATTTTTAATCTACTGTGTCATTAATAAAAGTGTAAGGGATATTGGCGCTTCCTAAAAATAATAAAGTATCCAATATAGAGTATGGTGCAACACACTAATAAAATAAAAATGGGTGAAAAAATGGGCTGCTACTTGGTTGGCATCCCTAAACTAATGGTGCAATCCGAGCCCCAAACGTAATAATCAGTGCCTAATGTGAATCAGTGTCGTACCTAATTAAAGGTGAAAAGCAACCAATGACTAAAATAGGCCCTATACACAAGACCAATGTGACATGTGAATATAGTAAATAGCAGTCAGGGTTAAGCAATAATGATCAATAATAGTATCCCAAAAAAGCCATCAAATATGCTAAACCTATGTGAAAAAAGAAATCCTTGGATCCTCCAAAGTAAATAAGTGACAATAAAACAGTGATAGATATTAATGCTAATAATAAATAGTGTCCTGTAAGTCCATCACGTGTGCAAAACCACCGTGGAAAAAACCTTGGATCCTCCAGGGGACCGTAATCCCAAGGGGTATATATATATATATATATATATATATATATATATATATATATATATATATATATATATATATATATATATATATATATATATATATATATATATATATATAAGGGATATATATATATATATATATAAAGGGAAAAAAAATATAAAAGTATAAAAATAGCAATAACGTCTCTTTGGATATAAACAGATAGCTTGAATTGGAGACAGGTTCAATATTCAATGAATGGTGACTTTGGTGACTTCACTGCTGGAAAATGGTGACTTGGTGCCGCCCCACATGGTTCCCCTCTCACCAGAGATATGCACCCCTGCAGGGGTATCAGGCACTGATAGAAACCCTTGAATGGTCCAGTGATGAGTCCTAGGAAGCGATATCCGGATCCTGGATTCTGGCAGGTCGATCTCGCTTAGTATCCTAAGGGCCAGTTTGTTGATATGCGGCAGCAGCACTTCACCAGCCCCAACATTCAAAACATATGGCCCTCCACACCGGGGTAACTCACTAGTCTATCCCAGACTTATATTAGACTGGAAATACACACTCCCACCTAGTGGTAGGAGGTGGGATCGACTCCTCTATGCAAAATACCTAGTCAGACTAAAACCAATCCCAGTTTTTACCCTGTAAAACTATATACTATGAACTTCCAAGCAGAGCATGGATCAAATTGGCCCCAGCCCCCAGGGCTAGGGTATCCTGAGTTGATATCAGACAATATGAGCCCAACAAGAAAATCTAAGCCAATAATATTTGTATAGACCCATCTAAGAGGTCTATACTGATAATAATAATAATAGCAATTAAAGGGGAATATAAAACCACAAATAATCAAGTGAAATTGGGAAAAAAAGAAGGATAAATATATTGGACCACATACAGTCATGTAGAGATAAGAGGTACGAGATTTATTAGGCCCATAACCAATAACGTCTCTTTGGATATAAACAGATAGCTTGAATTGGAGACAGGTTCAATATTCAATGAATGGTGACTTTGGTGACTTCACTGCTGGAAAATGGTGACTTGGTGCCGCCCCACATGGTTCCCCTCTCACCAGAGATATGCACCCCTGCAGGGGTATCAGGCACTGATAGAAACCCTTGAATGGTCCAGTGATGAGTCCTAGGAAGCGATATCCGGATCCTGGATTCTGGCAGGTCGATCTCGCTTAGTATCCTAAGGGCCAGTTTGTTGATATGCGGCAGCAGCACTTCACCAGCCCCAACATTCAAAACATATGGCCCTCCACACCGGGAGACAAGAAAAAAAACGGGGTCTCATAGCGTATTAAGTAAAAACAACAAGAAGCTTTATTCCAATAAAATAATAATAAAAAATATATATAAAAATGTCCACAAGGACATAAAAATAATGTCCACAAGTACATACACTAGGCACAGCACAGGCAGGCTCAGGTCCCGCTTGAAAACCTAGAAATATATGTGCTAGGAACGATAAACAGTACCAGGAAGGGCGCTCCACAGCGTGCGTTCCACCTTGCGTTCCAAAGCACCTGTGCCGTCCCGGAAGTGATGCAAGCGCGCCTTACGCACGTTTCGTCAAGTGACTTTATCAAAGGCTACGCCATCTTGCTGCACTCCTCAATATTTAAAGCAGGCGGAGATACATACCACTCCCACTGGGGGTAAGTTAATAGGATAATTGGCCTATCACCAGCAGCCTGAGGTGAATTACTAGAATAATTAGCCTATCCTCAGCCGTTCGTCAATTCGAGCAGCCCTCTCCCTGTGTACTCCCATAGCTAAGGCAGATAGTACGTGGGGCTGCCTTGATATCACCAAAAAGGATGCCCCAACGCCGCCAAATAAACCCAGCAGTTAAAATTAGTAAGGGGGTATAGTATCTCCGCTTGTTTGTTTACAAATAATACGCTTATGTTTAAACATTAATACAGTTAATGGGAACTCATAATACTATGGTTACACACAATGGTAACTGATCTATCCCAGCCTTATAATAGACTGGATATACACTCTCCCACCTAGTGGTAGGAGGTGGGATCGACTCCTCTATGCAAAATACCTAGTCAGACTAAAACCAATCACAGTTTTTACCCTGTAAAACTGTATACTATGAACTTCCAAGCAGAGCATGAATCAAATTAACCCCAGCCCCCAGGGCTAGGATATCCTGCGTTAATAACAGACAATATGAACCCATAAAGAAAATCTAAGCTATTAATATTTGTATAGACCCATCTAAGAGGTCTATACTGATATATTAATTGCAGTTAAAAAGGAAATATGAAACCACAAATAGGCGAGTGGGATTGGGAAAAAAAAGGAAGATAAATATATTGGACCACATACAGTCATGTGGAGATGAAGCTAAAGATAAAGACTGATAAAACTGCATCCTTGGGTAACTCACTAGTCTATCCCAGACTTATATTAGACTGGAAATACACACTCCCACCTAGTGGTAGGAGGTGGGATCGACTCCTCTATGCAAAATACCTAGTCAGACTAAAACCAATCCCAGTTTTTACCCTGTAAAACTATATACTATGAACTTCCAAGCAGAGCATGGATCAAATTGGCCCCAGCCCCCAGGGCTAGGGTATCCTGAGTTGATATCAGACAATATGAGCCCAACAAGAAAATCTAAGCCAATAATATTTGTATAGACCCATCTAAGAGGTCTATACTGATAATAATAATAATAGCAATTAAAGGGGAATATAAAACCACAAATAATCAAGTGAAATTGGGAAAAAAAGAAGGATAAATATATTGGACCACATACAGTCATGTAGAGATAAGAGGTACGAGATTTATTAGGCCCATAACCAAATTGCATCCTTGGGCAACTCACAGTTACATGGGGCATAGAAACCCATGTGATGTGAGCAAGGGGGCTAACATTTGCCAGTGCCAGCCATCAGTAGGGGAACTGCTCATCCTCAAGTTGGCCAACTTGTGTAGAAGAGTTGGGCATTATTAATGTGCCCCATTGGCTTGAAGCACACATTAGGGGAAGATAGAGCCCCCCCCCCCCGGTTACCCTTCCATTATGCCAGTGACTCCATTAATATTTCACATTCCAAGGTGGGATATAAATGCACCCCTTTAAATAATGTTGAGGGATATGGGTGATCCCCAGTAAGTTAATTTAAGGGTTTGCTATAAAGCAATTAAGATCGATTTCCAGGTTGAGGCCCCTAGGGGCAAGGGACCCCAGCCTGTAAATCCAGCTGGTCTCGTTCCTAGAAATTAGGGTACGCTTATTGCCCCCTCTCCAATGGTCATCTATATGGTCGATACCATAAAACACAATGCCCGGGGGGGTCTCTCTGGTGTACTTGGTCGAAGTGCCTAGAGAGGTTGTGTTTCGGATGCCCCTTTCGGATATTATTTATATGTTCTCTAATCCTTACATATAGGGGTCGAGTGGTCCTACCTATATACTGCAAATGACAGGGGCATTCAATGACGTATGTGACATGCGTGGTATGACAGGTAATCAGCTGTTTTATTTGATACTCCCTATGGTCCACTGTAGAGTTAAACATTTCCTTTTTCCTTGGCTGTCTTCTACTGACCCTGCATGGTAGGCATCATTGGCATCTATAAAACCCCTTTATTTGTTCGAATATTCTTACTCGTTTCGGGGGGTCAATGACATTATGCACAAGATGTGTCCGAAGGTTGGGCGCCTTCCGATAGATGAATCGTGGTTTATTCGGAAGAATTTTGGATAAAATGCGGTCCTCCTTGAGGATAGGCCAATATTTGTTGATAATCTTTTCAACATGCCTATACTGATTATTAAATCCAGTTATAAAGGTTGTGTTCATTTTTTCATCCTTTACCCAATGTTCGTTTTCAAGTAAACATCTCCTCTCCATACCCCCAATTTCTGACTTCAGCTGTATGAGTTTATACCGTTGATAACCTTTCTCCTCAAACCTCTGGATTAGGGTATCTGCTTGGATCTCATAGTCTTCAAGTTTCTGACAGTTTCTACGGATCCTCAATAGCTGTCCCTTGGGGATATTATTCTTCCATTTAGGATGATGGCAGCTCGAGGTTGGGATGTACCCATTCCCGTCTGTGCTTTTAAAGAAAGTTAGCGTGCATAATCCATCACCCTCTTTGAAGATTTCCAGGTCTAAGTATTCGATTTTTTGGTGGTCCCATTTTCCTGTAAAGGTGATGCCATATCTGTTGTTGTTTAGATCTGTAAGGAACTCATTGAGAGTCTCGGGGTGCCAACCCATAGGATTATCAGGTCGTCAATGTACCTCCTATACAGTCTGATTGCAGGAATGTTCTTGAAGTAGATATACTCTTCCTCCCACATATCCATATATAGATTCGCTACGCTTGGGGCATAGCGTGCCTCCATTGCAACCCCTTTTGTTTGTATGTTTGTCATACCAGAAGTAATTGCATGCCATTGCTAAATTTAGCCCTTCAAGAATATAATGGATTTGTTGTTGTTTCATGTTAGTATTTTCATGCAGGGCTTTCTCCACTCCTGATATGCCATCTTGCTGTACAATACTGGTATAGAGTGAGTTAACGTCAACTGTCACAAGAATCCAATTTTCCGTCCCGTTGATATGCTGCAATTCCTGTATAAGTTGTAGACTGTCTCTTAAATGTGACCTGCCCTTTTTGACCAATGGTTTGAGGAATGTGTCTAGGTATTCACCCAATCTAGAAAATATAGAATTAATCCCACTAATGATGGGCCTGCCCGGGGGTTTGACCATTCTCTTGTGTATCTTGGGCGTGTAATATATAACCGGGGTTTTGGTGGAATTCGAAACCAAATATTCTGCTTCCTTGGTGTTGAGGATACCTATATTCTTCCCCTTAGCAACATATCCAATCAATTTTGATTCAAATTTTTTCTTTGGATTCCCCTTTAATTTAATGTAAGTGTTTTCAACTGCGAGAATATTGGCCATCTCTTCTTTATACTCATCTTTACTCCCCCTCCCTTATCTGCTGGTCTTATAACTACTTCATGCCGTTTCCCAAGATCTTTAATCGCTTTCCATACATTCTTGCTCTGTTGTCCTTTTTCTCCAAATGTCTGAGGTCGTCTTCCACCATTTTTTGAAAGGCTCCCAGGCATTGGTTCCCTGGGGTCTTGGGATTAAAAATCGAGTTATTCTTTAGCTTAGTCTGAGCAAATTCTGGGCTATCCTTTATTCTCGTATCTACATTCAACGTAAAATGTTTTCTCAGGTTAAGTTTTCTCATAAACTTCTGTAGGTCTATATAGACCTCAAATTTGTCCAGGTTCTTGTCTGGGGCAAACTTAAGCCCCAGGTCGAGAACCTTTAGTTCCTCTGTAGTAAAGACTGTAGTGGTTAAATTAAAAATACCCTTCCCTAATATTCCCGTCTTCTTTTTCTTCCTGCCTTCTCTCCTTCCTCTTGTCTTCCTCCTCTTTCCTGATTTCTCAGGTTGGTTCCAGTTTCTTTCCCCTGTCCTTGGTTCCAGCCGTGTTGGTATTCGTTCTCCCTCCAGTTCTTTGGTTCATAGATGGTTCTGGTTGGTCCCTCATATGGTATTGGCCGCCCCTCTGTATACCTCCTCCGTTTCCATTTGGTGTTCTCCACCCAGTATTCCTGTAGGGGACTCGGGCCTTCCATCTGCCAGGGGGTCTGTCTGGTGGCCCTCCCCTTTGAAAACCCCCTTCATCTCTACCGTATCTTCTGTATGATGAAGATGGTCTCGGTGAGTAGTCTCTCCGCATCGGTGAATATTGGTTACGTACAGGGACTTCATAACTATCCCCATTGGTGTTATACCCACGGGTCTCTTCATAGTTAACCCGTCGTGTATCAGGTCTGATGGGGTTCCAATTAGGCCCTCTGAATCTTCCCCTATTCCTTTGAGTGGGAATGGGTGGTGGGGTCCCCACCAAACCCAACATCCGGGAGCCAATTGCATCTTCGGGGTCTCATCCATCAGTGTATCATCCAGTTCTTCCTGTTGATCTTCATTATATTCCCCAATGGTGGATTGCCATTTGTATACAGCCAAGTTTCTATAATCAAGGACATCTCTTTTAAATTTTTTCTGTTTTTTAATTTGAATTTCACTGTCATATTTTTTAATGGTTTCTTGTAATTCTTTCTCCTTGTCTTTATATTCATTTTGATGGGCAAAAGGTACTAGCAGTGTTTTTTAATCTCGACTATACTCGTCTCTATACCTTTAAGTTTAAACTTTCTTCTTTGTACAATATTCTGGAGCAGCTCTCCTTCACATTTATTGAAAAAGTTATACCAGTTCCCCATAAGGACGGGGTCATCAACACTATCGTTGGGATGATCATCCCATCTCAATCGTCTAGGGGTCATTTTCTCCCTGATATATGTCTCAAGGGTGGCGATGTCCCACCACACCCTTAACTGCTTTTCCATAGTGTGTTTAAGCTGCTTCATAAGCCCTTGCATGTCCTGCGTATTAGTAACCTGTTCTTGGCTAAAAACACCCCCCAGATCAATATTTCTATTGACCATATAACCAAAAATATCCATAGCTGCAGAGTAGGGTCACACCCTGAGGTGATCAGATAAAAAATAAAAAGTAGATACTCTGTGAAAGGAAATAAAATGTAGATTACTTAGGGGTCCCTTTTTGTCTGGTAAGGTGTACTGTCTTACTCCGAAAACAGGCCTGTGAGATTTGCCCTTTGACAAAGAAAGATACAGCAAATGTCTCAGAGCAAATCGAAATCTTTATTCTTGGGTGTGAATATAAGAGGGGCTTTCAGAAAGTACCGCCCTTTAACAAATTATCCAATCATATACAGAGACATATAAGTACAGTTTAACGCCCACAGTGAAACTAATTATTTCTAAAATATCACGTGCTTTACAAGAAATGAAACTCAACAGAAGATTACAGTATTATGGAAAAACGAAACTAGATTAGCAAGACTTGAGCATATCTGACAAAATGGATGTTAGAGACACACAAAATGGAAACTGACTATAATACAAAGAAGTAGTTAAACGAAATATCCCTTCAATCCCCTCTTAGATCATATAAGATGATCTCTAAATTCTATGTTGTGCTTTAATACTTCTTTGGGGCTAGGGATGGGCCCGGTGCTCGATTTGAACCCACGTTCGAATCGAGCACTGGGCGTTCGCTCGCTCGGCGAGCCCAGAACTATTTGGGCCGTTCGCATTACATTCGTGTGATGCGAGCGGCCCCGCAATGCATTGCGGCCGGCGCAGTGCATTGCTGGCTGATGATTGGCCAAGCATGCACTGTGACCCCGCATGCTTGGCCAATCACAGCGCCGGAAACTAGGAGATCAATAATTGGCTACAGGCAGGACGCCTGTAGCCAATTAAAGCTCAGGGGCTTTAGTACACGCCCCACCATTTAAAAGGCCGCCACGACGTCGGCCCCGGTCACATGTGTTCCGGCTTTAGGGAGAGCAGTCTGCTGATTCTGTCTTTGCTTGATTGCTATTTCTTTGCTAAACCATTGCTACCTGAGTCATTCATCATTACTGAATACTGATCATTCATTGCTGCTGATTGCACAGTGAGTGCGATATTAGCTGCTGCTGGGGATTAGTCTGGTGTGTGCGTGCTGTTAGTACAGCATAGCAGTAGCACCAACCGCAGTGCTGTTAGCACAGCATTGCACCCCAACTTCTGTCCCAACCTTCTGTCCCATCCCAGGCAGGGATTTATAGGAGCCATATTGTGTTTGTGGCAGCACACATAGGTCCTATATTTTCTTGTCAGCAGCACACATATAGTACCTATAGTGTCTTTGTGTCAGCAGCACCCATAGGACTTATAGTGTGTTTGTGGCAGCACACATAGCTCCTATATTTTCTTCACAGCGGCACACATATAGTACCTATAGTGTCTTTGTGTCAGCAGCACCCATAGGACTTATAGTGTGTTTGTGGCAGCACACATAGCTCCTATCAGTGGTGGCTGGTGCTCAAAATTTTTGGGGGGGCGCAAACAAACAGCCTCACTGTGCCATCAAACGCTGCCACTGTGCCCATCAAACGCTGCCACTGTGCCCATCAAACGCTGCCACTGTGCCCATCAAACGCTGCCACTGTGCCCATCAAACGCTGCCAGAGTGCCCCTCTAAGTGCTGCCAGAGTGCCCCTCTAAGTGCTGCCAGAGTGCCCCTCTAAGTGCTGCCAGAGTGCCCCTTTAAGTGCCCCTCCAAGTGCTGCCACTGTGCCCCCTGCTTGCCCCCTGCTTGCCCTCTGCACTTACCTTGTCTCGATGTGCAGCTGGTGATGGCGTCAGGCGGCGAGCGGTGTGTCATCATCCGAGGTCTTCTTCTCCCGCGCTCCTCCTGTCTTCTGCTATCGTCCGTCCGAGGTCTTCTTCTCCCGCGCCTGTCTTTTGCTATGATTGGACGCCTAGCGTCCAATCACAGCGCCTGTGACTTCAGCCAATCAGGTTACAGGTAACAGACCTGGCAACCTGATTGGCTGAGAGGCGGGTCTGTGTTAGGGAAGCGATGTATTCGCTTCTCTAACACAATACTGTGTAATCAGCGAACGCACAGCCGTGCGCCCGCTGTTTACACTTAGGGAAGCCTATTAGAGCACACCGCTCTAATAGGGTCCCCTATTAGAGCTTACAGCTCTAATAGGGGCGCTTCCCGCAACACCCCCCCCCCCCCCCACTGTAATTCAGATGCCCGGCGCCCGATCAGGGGCCGGACACCTGAATAGGGGGCGGCAGAGGTGACAATAGATAGATTCATGCAATGCATGAATCTATCTATTGGTGATAGAGCGGTGCATACTGCACTGTGCCCGGCACCCTTAAAGGGACATGTTTAAATAAAAAAATTTTTTTTTTTTTTAACTTTTTTTTTTTTTTTTTAACTGCAAGGAGGGGGGGCGGTGCCCGGGCGCCCCCTATGGACGGGCTGCCACTGGCTCCTATATTTTCTTGACAGCAGCACACATATAGTACCTATAGTGTCTTTGTGTCAGCAGCACCCATAGGACTTATAGTGTGTTTGTGGCAGCACACATAGCTCCTATATTTTCTTGTCAGCAGCACACATATAGTACCTATAGTGTCTGTGTCAGCAGCACCCATAGGACTTATAGTGTGTTTGTGGCAGCACACATAGCTCCTATATTTTCTTGACAGCAGCACACATATAGTACCTATAGTGTCTTTGTGTCAGCAGCACCCATAGGACTTATAGTGTGTTTGTGGCAGCACACATAGCTCCTATATTTTCTTGACAGCAGCACACATATAGTATCTATAGTGTCTTTGTGTCAGCAGCACCCATAAGACTAAAGCCCCATACACACGCGCGGATTATCCGAGGACCAGGTCCGTCGGATCATGTCCGTCGTACTTTGTCCGATGTTGGTGTTGCATACACACGGTCGGACAAAGTTGTCGGAAAATCCGATCATTCTGATTAGACATGGGATCCGTCAAAAAATACGTTTCGTTTCGTTCCGTTTTATTTCGTATCCAAAAAAAATTCGTAATTCGGGTTTCGTATACGGAATTTAATTCGGATTCGTACGAAATACGGATTTCGTACGAATCGTAAGAATCGTTAATTTGGTTAACGAATAGCGACACTCTACGAATAATATCCGAAAACGTATTAAGGTTGCATAACAACAGTCTATTGTGTGTGTGTGTACTGTGTAGACAATAGCTCTGCCTATGCCTAACGTTATTCTAATGGATTTGTAAATTCGTTACTTTTTTTGGTTTGTTGATTGGTCATTTTACATGTCTCTCTTTCTCTTACAATGGCGCTGTCTAACGTGCTTCGAATGTATTCGTACATTCGTAACTTTTTTTTTGGTTTGTTGATTCGTAATTTTCCGTGTCTCTTAAAATGGCGCTGCTTATTCTTAACGTGCTTCGAATGGATTCTTAAATTCGTTACTTTTTATTGTTTGTTGATTTGTCATTTTACGTGTCTCTCTCACAATGGCCCTGTCTAACGTGCCTCGAATGGATTCGTACATTCTTAACTTTTTTTGTTTTTGTTTGTTCAGTCGTCATTTTTCGTGTCTCTACAATGGTGCTGCCTAACGTGCTTCGAATGGATTCTTAAATTCGTTACTTTTCTTTGTTTGTTGATCTGTCATTTTACGTGTCTCTCTCTCACAATTGCGCTGTGACTGTCTAACGTCCTTCGAATGGATTCGTAACTTTTTTTATTTGTTTGTTGATTCGTCATTTTACGTGTCTCTCTGACTCTCTCACAATGGCGCTGTCTAACGTGCTTCGAATGGATTCTCAAATTCGTTATTTTTTTTGGTTTGTTGATTTGTCATTTTACGCGTCTCTCTCTCACAATAGCGATGTCTAACGTGCTTCGAATGGATTCGTAACTTTTTTTTTTTTTTGGTTTACTGATTCGTCATTTTACGTGTCTCTCACTCTCTCACAATGGCGCTGGCTAACGCGCTTCGAATGGATTCGTACATTCGTAACTTTTTTCTTTTTGGTCGTTGATTCGTAAATTTACATGTCTGACACAGTGGCGCTGCGGCGCTGCATGCGTCGAATGGATTCGTACTTTTCTAATACATCGCTGTTATTCGTAACTATTCGAAATCTCGTTTATTCTTTACTTTCGTTTTTGACATGTGCCTATAGTCTCCGCCCCTGGATGTAGTTTTGAGAGGCCGGCCCCTGGATGTAATTTAGAGAGACCGTGTGACTCCGTGTGACTGTAGTGTAGTGAGGGAGGAACAGAGAGAGAGCAGAGCAGAGACTGAGAGCAGAGAGAGTGGTATTGTTGGAGTTGTGGTTGTTGTTTTTGTGTGGACTGAATTTGTGATTTGTGTGGAATTAGAATGTCTGGGAGTGAGAATGTATGTGTGAGTGAGAGTGTTGGTTTGAAAGTTGTTGTTGTGAGTGAGAGTGGAGAGGACTCAGGGGATCGGATGAGTGGAGGGGAGCGCCGGATGAGTGGAGGGGATCGGATGAGTGGAGGGGATCGGATGAGTGGAGGGGAGCGCCGGATGAGTGGAGGGGATCGGATGAGTGGAGGGGAGCGCCGGATGAGTGGAGGGGATCGGATGAGTGGAGGGGAGAAGAGTGGAGGAGAGAGGAGTGGAGGGTCAGGGGGTGGAGGGGAGCACAGGAGTGGAGGGGACTGGAGTGGGGGTGAGAGGAGGATCAGTGGGGTGTTGAGGAGAGAGGAGGGAAGAGTAGAGAAGAGGAAGCATAGTAGAGAGGACAGGGAGAGGAAGCGTAGTAGGGGGGACAGGGAGAGGAAGCGCGGAGGGGACAGGGAGAGGAAGCGCGGAGGGGACAGGGAGAGGAAGCGCGGAGGGGAGAGGAGGCGTGAAGAGGAGATGAAGAGTGGAAGGGAGCATGGCCATGGAAGTGGAGTGGAGCGGGAGCGGGAGCATGGCCAAAAAAAGAGGCGTATGCCCCCCCCCATATCAGAAGATGAAATGTCTGACACCGGCGACCACCAGCGAACCAAACGCAAGCAGCAGCAGAAGACGATGACGTCATCAACAAGGGGGCCAGTCTTTACCCCCCAGGAAAACGCTGCTCTGGTGGCTGCTGTTAGGAGGGACAAGGCCACATTGTTCAGCCTCAACGTCCCTACTGCCCAGAAGACAGCAGCCTGGGATCGAGTCCGGGACTCTGTGAATGCCCTGTCCAAGGTTCGCAGGACCACCGCTGGTGTCAGGCACAGGTAATAATTATTCAAATTTTATATCACTCTTAGAACACACCCCATATTTGTGAAAAACACACACAGTAGGCTTTGAGTAATAAACTGATTTGAACGTAACACAAATATATTTAATATATTTATTTGACACAGACAGACACAGAAAAGTAACATGTAAAATAAAAATAATATTAACGTGTGTATATTTACTAAATATACTATTTTCATTTGCAGATTTTATGATTGTCGGGCCTCTGTCCATAAAAAAATTGAGAGGCAGGCCACTGGAGGAGGCAAGACTGTCTTATTTAGACAGTGGGAGGCAGAGCTTAAGGATGGCCTCCTACTTCACGAAGATGCCCCGCCCCCTGGAGTGAGCACTGCCAGTGCCAGATCCGCCGCCAAGCACCAGAGACTGAGAGCTGGTGAGTAAAATAAAATCTATCATTATATATTGCAGTTATATGGTTGTTGTTTGCAGCTCACTATATTTTTTATGACTGCGGCATGTGAGACTTACGTTTTGCTTTACATTCATGTTTTCCAGATCGATCAATGTCATCATCCGTGGAGGAGGGAACAGGAACAGCTGCTTCTGCTTCATGCCCCCCTCAATATTCTGGCAGTGGTGAGTACCTACTACCTACCTAACCAACACAAAGCAAACATAATAACAAACATCTATTTATTGTATTTAACCACTTCAGCCCCCGATGATTTTCCCCCCTTCCTTACCAGAGCACTTTTTGCGATTCGGCACTGCGTCGCTTTAAGTGACAATTGCGCGGTCGTGCGACGTGGCTCCCAAACAAAATTGGCGTATTTTTTTGAACAGAAATAGGGTGGTATTTGGTGGTATTTATTTGATCACCTTTGCGGTTTTTATTTTTTGTGCTATAAACAAAAAAAGAGCAACAATTTTTTTAAAAAAAAATCAATATTTTTTACTTTGTCATAAAAATTATCCCCCAAAAATATAAAAATAAATATTTTTTTTCCTCAGTTTAGGCCGATACGTAAAATTACGTATTCTTCTACATATTTTTGGTCAAAAAAATTACGTTAAGTGTATATTAATAATTGGTTCGCGTGATCACGGACATATGTACGCAAATGATCATGTACAGATGACTGTGTGCAGGTGATCACGGACATATGTGTGCAGATAATCATTGACACATGTTATTTTACCGGGACATATGTGAGGGACATGTGTTTTTATTATTTTGGGACATGTGTTTTTATTAGGGGACATGTGTGTTTTGGGGACATGTGTGGGGACATGTGTGTTTACACTGTGGGGACACTACACTGGTGATCAGTGAGTAAAAAGCTGTAAAAACAGCTAATACTCACTGATCACCAGCCGGCTGGAGTGATCCGCTCTCCTCTCCTCACCAACGACTTCCGTGTGAGGAGAGGAGAGCCGATTGCCTAGCAAACGGCTGTTTGTTTACATCACATGACGGCTGTGATTCGACACGGCCGTCATGTGATCAGGAGGGCCAATCACCGACCCCTCCTGCCGATCCGAGATGCGCCGTGTCCGGGTGACACGGCCGCATCGGGATCGCGCCACTGCGCTGGCACGCGCGCGATCCCTCTACTTCAGAAGGACGTTCCAGAACGTCAGATCAGAAGTAGACGGCTCCCACCCGGCCGTCTATGTACAGTGGCCGGGTGGGAAGTAGTTAAGTACCGTAGTTTATCGCGATTCCAAGAGCGTTTGCAATTTTAAACCATAACATGTTCGATATCTATCTATTTTACTTGGAGTAACATCGACTATCGCAATATCCCCAAAAATTGGGCTAAATACATTTACTGTAAAAAAAAATGTTTTTAATTCAGTTAATTTCTCACCTAAAATTGCTTTTGAAAGGCCGCTGTGCAAATACACACACAGTGCACATATATATATATATAATTATAATGTTTGTGGTTCTCAGTAATTTTCTAGAAAAAAGTTTTGATTTTAAATTGTAAACAATAACTGTCATAAATAGGCTTGGTCCAGAAGTGGTTACCATAACTCTTTATTCTATCTTAACAGAAAGCCTGAGCTGCCATATCCCAGACCCTCCAGCATCAGCTCCTTCTGCCAGGAAGCAACGCCCCATTTCTCCTCGACGTAAGTACTAGAATACGCAAGCTGCCAATATAAAGAAAAAAGGACACAAGGCACCATCATCCACACTAAGTTCACAAACACATAAAAAAAGCTACAACCATCCATTTTTAAGTTCATACACACAGCACACACCCCAAACTAGGGGTCTACCGATTAATGGTGGCCCCTTTTTTTGTAATTATCGTTGACAAACTTACCAATATAGTGCTTCAAGGTGTTGTACTCGGGTGATGCTTGCAGCGGCAGACATCACCCGTCCGGTGCTGTTTTTTAACAACCAATGTGGCTAAGCACTAGCAGCCGCTTGTCTGTTATTACAAACAGCTGGAGGGGAAGTCCTCCCCAGAAGTGCAGTCGCTGTAAATCTGAGGAGAAACTCTGAATTGAGGGGAAGCTCTGCTGATTTTATCTTCCAATCGTGTACAAACAAACATTCTGTTTTTTTTCCCTTGCATGACTGTCCCCCTCAGATCTACAGCGACTGCACTTCCAAGTGCACTTGTAGTGGAAAGTGTATTTTCCTTTAGTAAATAGACCCCACTGTTAGTATTGTAACCTATAATTGTTTATTCTATTACTACAATATTTGGAAATGCATCTGATCTTAGTATCTGAACGCCACTACAATCAGACAGCCACCAGTAACAGTAAGTTAGTAACTAGGGTGGAACTTAGAAGAGTAGTGAAAATAAATTCTTTGCTATATATTATAAAGAGAAAAACAAACCTATTTTTATTGAAAGCGTTTGTTTAAAAAAAAAAAAGAAAACTGTTCCCTTAAAAACTTAAGGAAGGACCACCCGCCGCAGTTATATGTCGGCTGTTTGAAGAGGACCACCATTGTTATGGCAGCAGATAGCTGCCATAACCCCGGTATCTTCTTCAGCGGGCGGTCCTCTTTCAGATAAAATTGGTTACTGCGGCGGACTTGCCGCAAGTTCACTTTTATCAGGGGCCAAAGAGGCGGTGGAGACGATCAGGTCCACTTCTGCCCTCCAATCTTAATGGGTTTTTTTTTTTGGGTGGGGGAGAAGAATATGACATTTCTTTTTATATTAATTTTTTATTGTATTTTTGTGTAGATAATATATGAGATCTGAGGTCTTTTTGACCCCAGATTTCACATTAAAGAGGACCTGTCATTGTTTTTTTCTATTACAAAGGATGTTTACAATACATTCCTTGTAATAGGAATATATGTATATGTTACACAAATAGTATTTATTTTTTAAAGGACAATGTCAAAATAAAAAGGAATAAAATATGTTTTTATTATAATCTCTAGAAATCAATTTCTTTGAATGCTAGCATCAACATTGGCTATCTCGTCTATTTCAGATCAACAAGAAGACCTGTCAGACGGGATTTCGCTCCGGGATGAGACCGAGCTGACCCCTTTGGCCCAGAAGCAGACTCTAGGGCCACAGGAAGCTGCCCCCCCTGTACGTCCTCCACTGCCTCACCCTCCAGAGGAGCAGCCAGTGCCGCAGTTGCCACCACCAACACCGAGTCAGACAACTGTCCTGCTGACAGAGATGCGGAGGCTGGCCAAAGCCAACAAAAAAATGCAGAGGGAGAATCGTAGGTTGAACCGGACCCTCCACCGTGCCATCAGAAACCACACTGATGATATGGAAAGGATGTGGGTCCGGTTCAACCTACAACAGAACCAGGCAATGGAGCATTGCAAATTATGTTTGCTGGAAGCAATTTCCAGACACAATGCTCCATTGCCTGGTACTAGCTCTACCACCACCATGAGCAGCCGAGAAGCCTCTCCATCATGATGAAACCAGCATCCACTGCGTGCTCCAGGACCATAGCTATTTTGTTTGTTTGTTCAAATCTAATATATTATTTTATACTTTTATTTTGTGTGTAAAAATAAAGTTGTTTTGAAGTAATAAAACCAGCAGTCTTAAGTGCTTGATTTTGTTGAGGGAGGTGTTTATGTTTACAGCACACTAGACACATAGACACACTGTGATAAGCCACATTGACACAGAAATAAAAAGTTCCCTCCTCCGCCTGCTCCGCAACTCAAAAGGAGTGTTGCAAAGCGAGCTATACATTCTGTCCCCCACCCCATCCCATTCCCCATCCAAGGTAGCCAGGCAGACATATAGGACAGAATAAGGTGACAGACACTACTGTACAACTGAACATAGAAATGTTTATTAGGTCTCTCTAAAGCATAAAGCAACTCCAACAATAAATTATTAATAACTTAACTTAATAACAGTAGTTAGTTCCCTTCTGCAATGGCAGAAAACAAAAACACTCCCCTTCCCCCACCCAAACATATTGGGGCACATCAGGGCATATTGGGGCACATCAGGGCATACTGGGGCACATGGCATATTATTGGGGCACATTGGGGAACATCAGGCCACAGCGTTTACCAGCTTGTGGATTAGTATAATTACATTTGGCACATCGAACAACAATTGAATGGGTATAAATATTTTTTGGGCATTTAAGAAACTTTGATTGTGGGGAGGGACAGGGTCCAACTAAAGAGTCTAAGACCAAGAGGCCATCTCTGCTGCAGAGTGCAGACAGTCAGTCAGTGAGTTCAAGGAATGTCCAGAGTAAGGGAGGGGTACCCCAGCTTTGGCAAATTTATTTTCAAAAATGCTAACTGCTCCATTAGCTGGGGGGACAACTGTGATCTTTGGGGTGACAGGATGTTTCCCGTCACAGAAAACACCCGCTCACTCTGGACACTTGTTGGAGGGCAGGACAGTAGCTCCTTGGCAATATCTGCGAGGGCAGGCCACTCCTCGCTCTTCTCCTGCCAAAAAGACATAGGATCTGTGGTGGGGTGCACTGGTGGGGATGACAAATATGTCATGACAACCTCCTTTGATGAAATGCGTTTCCTGGGGCGCACTATGCTGCTGGAGGTTCCCATTAGGGTGTCAAATGCCTCAGTCAAGACGGAAGAAGATGCTCCGCGACCGCTGGCAGGAGCTCTGCTGCTCACTTCAGAATCAGTAGATGCTGTTGCATGGGAGAGGGGGTTTTCAATATCTTCTTCCTCCTCTTCCTCCTCTCCCAGCTCTTGCGGCCTTACCATCTGCCTTTCCCTCTGACGCACCCTGTCAATCAGTCTGTCCCGCCATGTTGTGAGAGCACTGCACTGCACAGCCATTTTGCCCTTGCAACGAGGGTCACACATGGCAGCCAGCATCAGTTCTGGGCAAGAGGCGGTCAAATCCTGCGTGCGCCTGCCCAATTCCAAGAGAAATGTCTTGAGCAGAGCCAACACATCAGGTTGAGGGACACCACCAGGCAAAGGTTCCTGAGCTGACATGAACCGCTCCAATTTAGTCTGAAGATGGTTAAAAAGCGGCAGCACATTAGCAATGCTGGCATCCTCGCGGCTCAGATGTTCTGTCACAGAGAGGAATGGTTTGAGGACTGCCACAATCTGCCCAATTATGGCCCAGTCCTCCCTGCCTAAAGGTCTCTCTATGCCGATATTATGTTCACAGGCCATGGCATGGAGAGCCTTCTGCTGCTCAAGGATGCGTTCCAGCATTGCTAGGGTTGAATTCCACCTAGTCCCCACATCCTGTTTTAGGCAGTGTTCTGGAAGGCCTGCCTTCCTCTGTTCCAACCTGAGGAGGTGGCTGTCCCTCACACTTCGATGGAAGTGGCCAGCCATCTTCCGGCAAGAGTCCACCACTTTGGACAGCCTTCCATCGCCGCCAGAATTAGCCTCCACCAATCGGAAGCTTTCGGTTACCACCTGGTGGAGAAGGTGGGCTGAGCAGCGCACACCCACAAATCTGCCATCCCTTACAGCCTTCACCATGTTGCTGCCTCCGTCTGTCACAATATAGCCAATCCTGTAGCTGTTGCTGTCAGTGTCTGCCTGAAACCACTGCAACAACATTTTCTGCAGGGCTTGCAGGATATTTTGCGCTGTATGCTTCTCATCAAGCACCTCAGCGTGCAGCAGAAAAGAACGGTGCCCCTCTTTGACAAGTGCTGATGACGAGGATCCAGATGACACCTTGCCCTGCCACCAATGTGCCGTCAGGGACAGGAAGGCGTGTCGGGCACTAGATGCACTCCACAGGTCAGTGGTCAGGTGCACTGCCTGTCCACCTGCCTTTCTAATCTCGTCCTTCAGCACCCCAACACAAGACCTGTATAAGGCTGGCACCACAGTTTGGCTAAAGGTCTTTCGTGATGGCACACGGTACTGTGGTGCAACAGCCTGCATCAACTGCCTGAAGGGCTCACCTTCTACCATATTGAATGGTGCTCCTCCAACTGCAATAAGCTGGCCGATCAGGCGTGTAATCTTCCTAACCTGTGCCTGAGACATTCCTTTTGCACTGTGAAAGCCACCAAAATCTTCCAGGGTGGCCTGGTGGCTGGTATGGGTTGGATGTGGGGTGGTGGTGCTGGTACTTATGGTGGTGGCTGTGGTGGTGCCACTATTGGTATTGGTTCCTCTTTTGGTGTTTGGAGGGGACACAATTTTCTCCCCTAACAGCACAGCCTGGTGGTGCACACGCATGTGCTGGTTCATCCCGCTGTTGCTGAGATGCCCTATGTCTCGGCCCCGGCTGATGTCCTTGCCACAATGCTTGCATTTGGCCTTCTGACCAACGCCAATTTTGGTGAAATGCAGCCAAACGCTGGAACGGCAGCCAGCACCAATGACACTGCCCGCAGTGCCTGGTGATGGACTCACATCCACTGCAGTGGTTGGACTGTCTTTCTGAGGTTCAGCAGGAGGAGCAGGATGAAGAAGAGAATGAGATCGGAACATCACGGGTATTTTGGGTGCTGTTGCTGTGGTTGCATTGGCCGATGATGCTGGAGGCTTTGAAATAACGGCAGGGGACTTAGAAGGGGAGAAAAGTAGTGGGGAGTCAGGGGAGATATATTCTCCTGGGCTGTCGCTGGGGCCAACATGGGTAGATGCCGATGGTTGGTAATCAAAGTTCTCCATGTGAAAACTTGTTTCCATCTCTTTCTCTTCTTCTACATTGCCAGGGGAAGACTGATGATCTTTACAATGTGTTGTAAGCTGACTCTCCTCAGGCTCCTGCTTGCTTATCTCGAAGCTCCCTGGAGTGCTGATAGTGATAACATCATCATGATGAGCTTGTTCAGCCTGGGCCTTCTCACATGTTTCATGCAGCATGCTGTCCAAGATCTCCATCTTTGGCTGCACAAAGGTGTGTGCACTGGGAAGTTTCCCTTTGGTCTGCCCTCGTCCTCTTCCATAAAAGGTACGAGTGGGCATGCTAGTGCTACCAGCAGCAGTGCTTGTACAAGGTAAGTCCTCCTGGAACAGCTGGCGACGTGATGTCTGCGGTTTGGCAGGCTCTTTCACTCCTCCTGGTCGCCTCAACTTCATGGGAGGTGAGCTGAGCTCAGGGGCCGCAGAGACAGAACGTCCCACCTGCTGCTGTTCTACTTGACGCCGGCTCGAAGCTCTCCCTCTCCCAGCAGCAGCACTCTTTCTGCCTCGATCTCCTTGTTTGCTGCTCATTTTGCCTTCCAAGTCAAAAAAAGACAAAAAAAAAAAGATGAGCAGACTAAAACAAAAATCTGGAGCAAAAGAAGAAATCCAATAGCAAAATAAGCTATCAAGGATAATACTCTTGCAGACTCGAACAGATATCAGGGCAAATGAATATCAAAAATCCAAGGATCGCAACGATATTTGAGCAGATGCGCTGGCACAAATAGTTGACTGTATGATCAGCTCCACAAAGAGAAGTCATATGATCAGGGCGTGCCCTCTGCCCTGCCCTGTAGGCCTCAGCATCACAAGAAAACCTCTGATGTGATTGGTCAACCAACAGTCACATGTTTCTGTAGTAAAGAAATTTGGACCAACAAAGAATTCGTTAGTATTCGTACACTGTCGATATTCGTTATACTGAATATCGAATCCATTCAAATCATTCGTTATATCCGCTATAATAATTTATTTTGTATTAGTTGAAATTAGATATTATTTGGTAGTTGGAGCCGAAATTCTAATCATTCGTTATATCCGCTATAATAATTTCTTTCGTATTAGTTGAAAATTAGAAATTCGATATATTTGGTAGTTGAATTCGAATAGTTTGGAGCCGAATTTCGAATCACTCGTTATATCCGCTATAATAATTTCTTTAGTATTAGTTGAAATTGAAATTCGATATATTTGGTAGTTGAATTCGAATAGTTTGGAGCCGAATTTCGAATCACTCGTTATATCCGCTATAATAATTTCTTTAGTATTAGTTGAAATTGAAATTTGATATATTTGGTAGTTGAATTCGATTAGTTTGGAGCCGAATTTCGAATCACTCGTTATATCCGCTATAATAATTTCTTTAGTATTAGTTGAAATTGAAATTCGATATATTTGGTAGTTGAATTCGAATAGTTTGGAGCCGAATTTCGAATCACTCGTTATATCCGCTATAATAATTTCTTTAGTATTAGTTGAAATTGAAATTCGATATATTTGGTAGTTGCCGGATTCGAATAAATTTAGAATAATTTGGATCCGAAATTCGTAAACGGAATTTCGTATTCCGTACAGAATTCGTATCCAAAAAAATTCGTAATTCGGTTCCGTACGAATGTACGAATTTAGAAAAATTCGTACGAATTTACGATTCGTACGAAACTAACCGCACATGTCTAGCACACATAGGAGCTCTATTTTTTATACAATATACACTACCGACTACAATGGCTGGAAGACCGCCAAGGAGAGGCAGTGTTGGGTACATGCTCCAGGAGGATGCCCAACGATTCGAAGGCTCGGATGATGATACCCAGCTTGAGGAAGGCAGTAGTGTGCGCGCAGAGAGAGGGGATGCTGAAGGATAGCAATCTGGCAGTACTGTTCCACCAGCTGCAGCTTACTGCCAGGTTTGCTCTAGTGGTGAAGAGGGAGGGGATGATGAGGTCACTGACTCCACGTGGGTGCCTGAAGGGAAAGAGGAGGAGGAGGAGGAGGATGCAGCGTCACATGTCCAACGAGGCAGGATGCCCCCTGGAGGCCAGCTACAGGCCAGCACACCAACTGTATCAGACCGCAGAGCTCCGCCTGTGCAGGGCGCTGCCTCTGCACGTTATCACAAAAGTTCTTTGGTGTGGCCTTTTTTGAGACGAGTGCATCAGATCGCACCACTGCTATTTGCAATATTTGTCTCAAGCGTATCTCGCGTGGCCAAAACATCACCCGCTTGGGCACCACAAGCATGAGCAGACATATGTCGACGTGCCATGCAGCTCATTGGCAAGCACACATAAAAGACCCACACCAAAGAACAAAGCGGACCTCTCCTTGCTCCTCATCAGCTGGGATCTCCATCCCCACTATATCTTTAGTCCTCTCTGAAAGCTGCTCTGAGAGGACTGAAGGTGTAGAATTAGGTGTGTCACAACCAAGTACTTGCAGTACACCGACGTCCGATTGTAGCAGGCAAATTTCCCTGCCCCAGCTGCTGGACCGTCGAAAGAAGTATACTCCCAGCCATCCACATGCCCAGCGGTTGAATGCTAGCTTGGCTAAATTGCTAGCACTTCAACTGCTGCCTTTTCAGTTGGTAGACTCGGCCCCCTTCCGTGAGTTTGTTCAATGTGCGGTTCCTCAGTGGCAGGTTCCCAAACACCACTTTTTCTCACGGAAGGCGATTCCGTCTCTCTACCGGCATGTGGAAGGCAATGTCCATGCCTCACTGGACAGGGCGGTCAGCGGTAAGGTGCATATTACCGCTGACTCATGGTCCAGCAGGCATGGACAGGGACGTTATTTTTCTTTCACGGCCCATTGGGTCACTCTATTGGCAGCTGGGAGGGATGCAGGACAAGGTGCAGTAGTGTTGGAGGTTGTTCCGCCACCACGCCTCCAAAATGCTACTACTGGTTGTGACACACCTCTCTCCTCCACCCCCTCCTCTTCTTCTTCCTCCAGTGCTCTGTCCTCGGAACCAGCGGTGCTCCGTAGGCGTACAAGGGGCTACGCAAGTACGCAGGCAAAAAGATGCCATGCCGTGCTTGCGCTGGTGTGTTTGGGGGACAGGAGCCACACTGGGCCAGAGGTTCTGGCAGCTCTGCAGGGGCAGGCCGAGAGGTGGTTGACGCCACGCCACCTTAAGCCAGGAATGGTCGTTTCTGACAATGGCACCAACCTCCTCTCCGCCCTGCGACAGGGGCAGCTCACCCATGTGCCCTGTATGGCTCATGTCCTCAACCTGGTGGTGAAGCGGTTCTTGGGCAGGTTCCCAAGATTACAGGATGTCCTGAGGCAGGCCAGGAAAGTCTGTGTGCATTTCCGCCGTTCTTATAATGCCAGTGCTCGGCTGACTGAGCTGCAAAAGGAGCTGAACCTGCCCAAGAACCGCCTAATATGTGACATGCCCACCAGGTGGAACTCAACGTTGGCCATGCTGCAGCCACTGCACACGTAGCAGAGGGCCATCAATGAGTACCTTTGCGACTACGGCACCAGGACAGGGTCAGGGGAGCTTGGCTTTTTTTTCCCCACGCCAGTGGAGCATGATCAGGAATGCATGCACTGTCCTCTCACCATTTGAGGAGGCCACGAAGATGGTGAGCAGTGACAGTGCATGCATCAGTGACACTGTACCTCTTGTCCACCTGTTGGAGCATACGCTGCGTGGGATAATGGACAGGGCACTTGAGGCAGAACAGAGGCAGGAAGAGGAGGACTTCCTTGCCTCTCAAGGCCCCCTTTATCCAGACAGTGTTCCTTCTGTCCCACCCGTCACACAGGAAGAGGATGAGGAGGAGGAGGAAGAGGATTGTGTGAGCATGGAGGTGGAGCCTGGCACTCAGCATCAGCAGCAGCAGTCTTTTAGGGATGATGTACAGTCCCAACAAACCAGTGGACTTGTACGTGGCTGGGAGGAGGTGGCTGGCGATCATGTCGTCCTCAGTGACCCAGAAGACTCCGGACCGAATGCCTCAGCTAACCTACGTAGCATGGCCTCCCTGATCCTGCAAAGCCTGCGGAAGGATCCTCGTGTTCTTCGGATCAAGGAGAGGGACCATTACTGGCTGGCCACTCTCCTTGATCCACGGTACAAGGGTAAGGTTGCGAACCTTATCTTGCCGTCGCAGAGGGAGCAGAGGATGAGACATCTCAGGGAGGCCTTGCAGAAAGGTCTGTGCAACGCGTTTCCAGAAACTGGGAGGTTACAAACTCCTGGTCCTGGACGACGAGTTGCTGAGGCTTCAGTCAGTAGCAGAAAGAGCGGTGGGGAAGGTGGACGTCTGACCGATGCGTTCAGACTATTTTTTAGTCCGCAGCCCCAAGGTATGATCGGTTCCAGCAACCATCGCCAGCGTCTGATATACATGGTGCAGGAATACCTAGGGGCAAGGTCAGACTTGGACACCTTTCCCACCGAAAATCCTCTGGCTTACTGGGTCCTGAGGATGGATCACTGGCCAGAGCTTGCACAGTATGCAATTGAGCTACTGGCCTGTCCTGCATCCAGCGTTCTTTCCGAACGCACATTTAGTGCTGCTGGAGGATTTGTCACCGATCACAGGGTGCGCCTGTCCACCGACTCGGTTGATCGACTGACCTTCATAAAAATGAATCAGTCTTGGATCACCACCAGCTACCAGGCACCTGAAGCGGATATAACTGAATCATTTATAATGTCACATCCCTTCAAGACTGCCTATGCTGATGCTGAGTGACTGTCCTGTTATGTTCACTGACTATCTTCTTCCTCCTCCTCAATGATCCATGTCACCACACCAGTGCCTAAGGCACAATTTTTCAATTTTTCAATTCAATTCAATTTTTTTTTTAAAATACTTTGCAACAGGTGTGACTGCTGTGCTCCAAGTACAGTATCTGTGAGGGGTGGCAGTGTTGTGGCACCAGCACCAGCACCAGTGCCTAAGGCACAATTTTTCAGCCCCTGTTGGGGCGTGTAATTACAATTTTTAGGCAATGCTTTGCACCAGGTCTCATTGCTGTGCTCAGAGTACAGTATCTGTGAGGGGTTGCAGTGTTGTGGCACCAGCACCAATGCCTAAGGCACAATTTTTCAGCCCCTGTTTAACAGGGGCGTGTAATTACAATTTTTTAAGCAATGCTTCGCAACATGTCTGACTGCTGTGCTCCAAGTACAGTATCTGTGAGGGGTTGCAGTGTTGTGGCACCAGCACCAGTGCCTAAGGCACAATTTTTCAGCCCCTATTGGGGCGTGTAATTACAATTTTTAGGCAATGCTTTGCAACAGGTCTCATTGCTGTGCTCAGAGTACAGTATCTGTGAGGGGTTGCAGTGTTGTGGCACCAGCACCAATGCCTAAGGCACAATTTTTCAGCCCTTGTTTAACAGGGGCGTGTAATTACAAATCTTGATCTAATAGTTCACAGCAGGGCCCATTCCTGCACCCACCAAGAGTAACTGTGAGGGCTTACAGTCTTGTGGCAACACCGTCCACCACCATCACCACCACCACCACCAAAGGCCCAATTTTTCTGCCCTGTTCAACAGGTGCATGCAATTACAAATCTTGATCTAATAACTCACAGCAGGGCCCATTCCTGTGCCCACCAAGAGTAACTGTGAGGGCTTACAGTCTTGTGGCTACACCAACATCTAATAGGGCAAATTTCTGCAGAGTATATACGGCAGGCCCCTACTTTCAAACATCCAACTTGCAAACGACTCCTACTTGCAAACGGAAAAGAGAAAACAGGAAGTGAGAGGAAATCTACCCCTAGGAAGGGAAATTCTATCCTGTTAGATTTTATTTGGGAAAAGGGTATCTCCTCTCTACTGATGCTTTATCACCAATCCTTGTTTCAATTCAAACCCCACTTTTCCAAAAACATTTGTCATTGGGACGGAAAGTGAGGTGAAATGTTCTGAACAGATGTGCAAAGACAGCAAATGTTACAGGGGTGATAACCCCTCCCTATGTTCTCCAAAAAGCTTAAAAATAGATTTTTTTGGGATGGAGCTACACTTCATAATGTACCTGTTCAGATTCTACTTAAGAACAAACCGTGTCTTGTTTTCACCACCTATATACTGCTGTTCGGAGTATATAGGGTTGTAGGTATAGGGTTTTATTTTGGGTGTGGGGTCCCCCTTAATATCCATACAAGACCCAAAGGGGCTGGGGTGGGGGGGGGGGGGGGGGGGTGGTGATGGGGTAGCCATGCCATTTTTCACAAGGATTTTCAGCCATATGGCGGCCAGGACAAGACATGACATTAAAGCCGCAAGTGGTTTTAAATGGCTTCTTTTTTTCCTTTACAAATGTCATTTTGTGCAGGGACAGTTCTAAACACAGGAAACACATGCCACTTCACAGGCATACTTTAGACACCCCCCAGGTACCATATTTAAAGGAATATTTCACTTTTTTTTTCACTTTATGCATCATTAAAATGACTGCTCCCGAAAAAACTTTAGTTTTTAAAAGTTCTTTTTGCATTGATATATGTCCCCTGGGGCAGGACCCGGGTCACCAAACCTGTTTTATGACATTAACATGCATATTGGTCATTGTAATTAGCCATTTTGATTTCGAACGTTCGCGTCCATTATAACGAATAGGGTTCGAAATTTTGCGCGAACTTTCGGTCCGTTCGAAGGTTCTGGTGCGAACCGAACCCGGGGGTGTTCGGCTCATCCCTATTTGGGGCTGTGGCATAGATTGCCTGATGACTCTTCATGTATGTCATGTAAGATAGAACCTTATCATCAGGAGATCGAAGGTGCGCAATTATGCAAGTGCAACATTTAAAACAGAGGTAAAGAATCAGAGCAAGGATAAATATCATAACAAGGACAATGTCTTTTAACCATGAAAATATACCTCCAAGCCCAAATCCTGCATTGGCAAATGGGCTCCATGTTTTAGCAATGTCCCTAGCTTCCTGCTGGAGCTGGCCTCTAGGGGATGTCCCCTTTTATAATCCCCTACCACTCCCATGACAGATAACAAGGATGCAAGGTAACACCATCCCTTAACATGGAGGGGCACCCAGGGATAACACACTTTCCTACAACATACATAGATACTTTGTCCCAGTGCAAAAGGTCTCTTAGCGACAGTCTCATGAGTGTGCTTGTCCTGTGTTGCGATTATAAATTAGTGTAATATTTCACCTACATTTTTAGAGAAAAAGAAAAGTTATGCAAAGTACAGTTTAACCCTGGGTCAGATACTTGAAACAGTGAGCAGGCAGGGGCAGAGACTCCGGATTCGCACATGGAGATATTAAATATTGACCTGCTGCAGAAAGAGGGGTTAGTCTGTGTCTCATTCCCTAAATTAAAACACCAAACAGGGGAATGACTTCTACCTGCTATTGGAAAGGTAACAATGTTGTTTTTGTACAGAGTGGATATGTTAGTCAAGAATACAGGAGGAGTCTCGTTGAGAAAGGAGGAAATATTTAAAGGTACAGCCAAAACGGCAATTCGGGCAGTGCTAGGATGTAATATGCTACATATTCAACATTCTTCATACCCTGATTTTTTTAGCATAAGCATACTTAAATTTTAGCAAAAGCATCTTATCAGTAAAACTATCTCCAATCTCTCTCTTGGTTCTAGCTTGTGTCAATATAATGTTCTTGTGTGTGTGTTTGTTTGTGTTCCCACCAATACTTTTAATTGCACCCAAATCTTCAGGGTGGTAGATACAGTTAGTGGTGATCCAGGTGGGTAGGAACACTGTCAGAGAGATCAGGATCAGTGGGCAGAATGCCTTGTCAGAAGTCTGTGGTGAAATAAGAGAGGTCATCTTCTCTGGCCGGACCTGCTTTCCCAGGAACTCCTTCGTCTGCTTGGACTTCTGCTTGAGGGCCTCCTGTATCCAAGATCTCCTTCTTGCTCTTGGGGCTTTGGGCAACCTTTTTTCACTCTGTTGGCATGGATCCAGGACTGGCAATTTTCCACTAGGATGGCTGTTCTGGTCACTGCAACCACTGTGGTAGGAAGTCCAAAGGGATACTCTTGCTTCTTATTTCTGTTCAGCTGTTGGACCACCACAGTGTCTCCCAATTTGAAGGGATGAGTAGTTTCCTGTGAAGAAAAAGAAAAGGTGCGAGCAACATTTCTCTCAACTGTTTACAATGTTTCAACCAATTGCCTTATATATTCTTCCTGTAATAAGTCTAAATCTCCCTTTTCTATCATTAAATGTGCTCTGGCCCATGGGATGGGGAAAGGTCGACCCATCAAGACATCAAAAGGTGAAAACACTGTTGTCTTGGAAGGGTCATTCTTATTTCTGCCAGGACTGCTGGGAGGACCTTCTTCCAGTTGGCAAAGGTTCCTTCTGTGGCCTTTCTTATTTTGTCTTTTATTGGTCTGTTTATTCTTTCTACTATGCCTGAGCTTTGAGGGTGTTGGGATATGTGAAACTTCCGTTCTATCTTGAGAGTTTTTACCAAGTCCTGGCAGACCCTTGATACAAATGCAGGTCCATTGTCTGAGTTTATAAGAAGTGGGCATCCCCATCGAGGAATGATTTCCTGAACGAGGATCCTCGCTACTGTTTGTGCATCTTCTTTTGTGGTGACAAAAAGTTAATCTCAACTTGAGAACTTGTCCACAATTTCCAAAAGATATTCCTGTCTTTTGCCTAGTTTGGGTATGTGTGTGAAGTCAATCTGCAAATGTGTAAAAGGAGTGGTTGGATATGTCAGGTGTTCATGTTCGGCCTTGTGTGGGTTGTTCCTGATACATGTGATGCATCTTGCTACATAAAATCGGCCAGGAAAGTTCTGTAATGTAAATGTCTTTCTCCAATAGTTCACAAATGGCATTCCAGCCTCTGTGACCTATTCCATGGAACTGGGAAATAAAAAGTGATGCATAAAAAGTGATGCACTAGCTACAAAAAGTGATGCACTAGCTACTGGTATACATGGCTTCCCCTCTTTGCAGAGAAGTCCAGTCTTTGGATCTTTCTGCACACCTATTTTGTCCCAACCTCTGAGATCAGCTTCTTTTGCACATCCCTGCAAATCTGAAAGAACCTGATCAAAAAACAAAAAAACAATTCTGGTGCTAGCATGGGCACTTGGATCTGTGCATTTTGTGAAGTAGCAGTTTGTTTAGCAGCTAATCAGCCAGAGCATTTCCCTTGGCTATCTGTTTGTTGGCCTGTGTATGCTCTGCAGTGTTGTGGAAGATATATCAGACCTGGGTGAAGTGTCTTGGTGAATGAGGTCTATGCAATCATGTTGTGGCACAACCTCATTCTGCTCTCCTTTTAATCCTAAAAGGGCATTTGGATTGGTGCTGGTCCTGAAATGGGAGAAGCATATTTGATGTGCAATTTTGGATTGGACAGCAAGATCACCTCATAGCCGCTCAACCTATGAGCAGACATATGCTGTGTATGTACATTTTTCATACATTGTGGGTGGTCTGAAGTGTAGTGTCGTGCCCCAGAGTGAAAGAAGTGGCCATCTCAACCATCATCGAATAGGATGCCAAAGCTCTGAGACACACAGGCATGCCTTGAACCTGCACCGGAACCATCTTTGAAAAAAAAATAGGGCGCAACTTGCCTCCATGCTCCTGAGCGAGGACACCTGACAACGTCCTTACAATTTTCCCTTGCAAACAAATGAAACAATTTTCTTGCAAACAAATTGAACATTTTTCCTAGTTAGAGAGGCCGAGCCCTGGAGCCATTACCATAGCATTTTTTAAATACACAAAAGCATTGCACATTTCATTTGACCATTTTATACAATCTGGCATGTGTAAACCTGTGGCTTGTCTCAGGAGATTGTGGTAGGAACAGTCAGGTATCCATTGGCGGCAGTAACCAATCATACCAAGAAAGGTGAACATGTCTTTCTTAGCAAGTGGGCGGGGCAGACCCACAAGAGCCATAGCTCTTCTGTGATTGACTTTCCTTTCTCCTTTTGAGAGTACAAAACCAAGATATTCAACCTTTTTTTGACACCATTGCAATTTTTTCTTTGACACTTTGTGACCACTTTTTAAAAAGACATTTCAAAAGATCCCTCCCATCCTCCAGGGCGGCCACCCGAGTAGAACTGCAGATGAGGAATTCATCCACATACTGCAGCAGGGATGAACAATGTCCTGGTATCCAAGCTCTAAGAATAGTCTGGAAGACATTGGAATACACTGCAAGGGAGTCTATATAGCCCTGGGGCATTCTACACCATGTTAGTTGGCGGTTTTAAAAAAAAAACATAAAGCAAAGATTGGTTGTGCCTCCTCATCCACAGGGATGGAAATAAAAATGCGTTCAATAAATCAATCACAATAAAATACTCTGCATCGTAATGTATGGCGGTAAATATTGATGGCACATCAGGCACTATTGGGGCAATCGGTACCACTAGGCTATTGATGGCCCTTAGGTCTTGTACAAACCTATAGTCACCATTGCCTTCTTTACTTTTCTTACCTTCTCTTTTGTTAATATAGAACAAGATAATTTCCCTTTAAGATCCCTTTGTAAAAAGAAATCTTCAACTATTGGCTGTAAGCCATCCTCTTTTTATAAAAGTTACCCCTTTGATTTCCTGAGAAATCATTTTTTTTTATTTTTTTATGTGTCTGCACTGGTGTTTCAAACTAAATAGCACATTCTGCTATTTGCTGTGTCCTTGTGTGATGAGGTCTGTGTTGCTCTTATCTGGTTGTGGAATGTAAGGGGGAGGAGGCGGGGCGCATGATACAGGCATGGAGAAGGTTAATTTAACCTCTAAATCCACCATCCCATGACTCTGCTAAACCCATCGTGGACAACGTTCGGGCTAGGATGCCATAGGGAGCCACGGTCCAGCCGGAGATCTCCTACAGAATCATTCTTTTTCTCTTTTTTTTTTTTGTAAAACATTCAGATTTTTTTATTTTTTTTGCAAAATGCCAATAAGCACTCCTTATGGCCAAGCAAGCTTTGTACGTTATTACTGTTCTTATTATTTATAACCAAACAATTTTTCACTATCTCTATTACGTTCAGTAAAATATAAGTACTTGAACCATCGGTATACTACCGACTATGTCAATTTATGTATTACCTTAAGAAAGTGCTATTAACACTGCTATCACACTCACTCTAGAGTCAAAACATTCATACATAAATCATTAAGAATAAACATCAATACATCACCGGATACTGTAGCATTACTCTGCGTTTCCATTGGGAACTTCCATCAATCACAAAAACGAGCCGGGAATTCACCATAAGACACGTCTGCCGCCCTTAAATCTAAGTCATATGATAACACAGAGCAGTGGAAGGCGTTGTCTCACCTTACAAACGCTGACAAATTTCCACACAGACAGAATGTAACAAATTATCTTAACAACTACGTGACAGATAAGGGAAAGCAAAGAGATCGGTTTTGTCCAGCACACCATAGCAGACTTTTTCTTATAATTACAGTACTGTATAAATCATTAGCCTACGGACTTCTTAATGTCCTGGGACCTACCTGAGGTCCACTTAATGACTGTTCACCCCCGAACAGACGGCTGCGCAGACTTATTAATGGACTACACAGAGCCCATAAAAAAAACATCCAGTTTTTTTTTTTTTTTTTTTTTTAACCTTTCACCCGAAACAGTTGCTGCTTTTTCCTAAAGCAGGCTTATTTAAAGGGTTACTCAGAGCCCTTTTGCTATTACACAGAATAGCTATTGCTACTTCACAGAGCAGTCTTATCTAATGGGCTTCCTAAAGCCCATTCAGCCCTCCAAGGGCTGCGGGTCGCTGTTATCTCAACAGCTGACATTTTCAAAGTCTAAAAACTATTTCTACATAAATCACAGGTCCCGTTAAAGGAGACGATTTCTAAATAGAGGTCACGGTGAGAGAAGATACAATTCTACTCACCAGACAGACATATTATAATCGATCTCGGACCGAGCCCCCAGCTGAAAGGAAATAAAATGTAGATTACTTAGGGGTCCCTTTTTGTCTGGTAAGGTGTACTGTCTTACTCCGAAAACAGGCCTGTGAGATTTGCCCTTTGACAAAGAAAGATACAGCAAATGTCTCCGAGCAAATCGAAATCTTTATTCTTGGGTGTGAATATAAGAGGGGCTTTCAGAAAGTACTGCCCTTTAACAAATTATCCAATCATATACAGAGACATATAAGTACAGTTTAACGCCCACAGTGAAACTAATTATTTCTAAAATATCACGTGCTTTACAAGAAATGAAACTCAACAGAAGATTACAGTATTATGGAAAAACGAAACTAGATTAGCAAGACTTGAGCATATCTGACAAAATGGATGTTAGAGACACACAAAATGGAAACTGACTATAATACAAAGAAGTAGTTAAACTAAATATCCCTTCACTCCGCGCTTAGGAAAGAAGGTTTATAAGGTATGCAGCCTTCCCTGAACGGACCCCCTAAGGAGACAGTTAGTGAAAAATAAAAGTGTAAGGGATATTGGCGCTTCTTAAAAATAATAAAGTATCCAATATAGAGTATGGTGCAACACACTAATAAAATAAAAATGGGTGAAAAAATGGGCTGCTACTTGGTTGGCATCCCTAAACTAATGGTGCAATCCGAGCCCCAAACGTAATAATCAGTGCCTAATGTGAATCAGTGTCGTACCTAATTAAAGGTGAAAAGCAACCAATGACTAAAATAGGCCCTATACACAAGACCAATGTGACATGTGAATATAGTAAATAGCAGTCAGGGTTAAGCAATAATGATCAATAATAGTATCCCAAAAAAGCCATCAAATATGCTAAACCTATGTGAAAAAATAAATCCTTGGATCCTCCAAAGTAAATAAGTGACAATAAAACAGTGATAGATATTAATGCTAATAATAAATAATGTCCTGTAAGTCCATCACGTGTGCAAAACCACCGTGAAAAAAACCTTGGATCCTCCAGGGGACTGTAATCCCAAGGGGTATATATAAATATGAGGGAAAAAAATATAAAAGTATAAAAATAGCAATAACGTCTCTTTGGAAATAAACAGATAGCTTGAATTGGAGACAGGTTCAATATTCAATGAATGGTGACTTTGGTGACTTCACTGCTGGAAAATGGTGATTTGGTGCCGCCCCACATGGTTCCCCACTCACCAGAGATATGCACCCCTGCAGGGGTATTTAATTGCTATTATTATTATCAGTATAGACCTCTTAGATGGGTCTATACAAATATTATTGGCTTAGATTTTCTTTATGGGCTCATATTGTCTGATATCAACTCAGGATACCCTAGCCCTGGGGGCTGGGGCCAATTTGATTCATGCTCTGCTTGGAAGTTCATAGTATACCGTTTTACAGGGTAAAAACTGGGATTGGTTTTAGTCTGACTAGGTATTTTGCATAGAGGAGTCGATCCCACCTCCTACCACTAGGTGGGAGTGTGTATTTCCAGCCTAATATAAGGCTGGGATAGACTAGTGAGTTACGCAAGGATTCAGTTTGGTTATGGGTCTAAACCTAACAAATCTCGTACTTTTTATCTCCACATGACTGTATGTGGTTCAATATATTTATCTTCCTTCTCTTCCCAATCCTACTCGCCTATTTGTGGTTTCATATTTCCCCTTTAACTGCAATTATTATATTATCAGTATAGACATCTTAGATGGGTCTATACAAATATTAATAGCTTAGATTTTCTTTATGGGTTCGTATTAACTCAGGATATCCTAGCCCTGGGGGCTGGGGTCAATTTGATCCATGCTCTGCTTGGAAGTTCATAGTATATAGTTTTACAGGGTAACAACTGGGATTGGTTTTAGTCTGACTAGGTATTTTGCATAGAGGAGTCGATCCCACCTCCTACCACTAGGTGGGAGTGTGTATTTCCAGCCTAATATAAGGCTGGGATAGACTAGTGTGTTACCCAAGGATGCAGTTTTATCAGTCTTTATCTTTAGCTTCATCTCCACATGACTGTATGTGGTCCAATATATTTATCTTCCTTTTTTTTTCCCAATCCCACTCGCCTATTTGTGGTTTCATATTTCCCCTTTAACTGCAATTAATATATCAGTATAGACCTCTTAGATGGGTCTATACAAATATTAATAGCTTAGATTTTCATTATGGGTTCATATTGTCTGTTATTAATGCAGGATACCCTAGCCCTGGGGGCTGGGGTTAATTTGATCCATGCTCTGCTTGGAAGTTCATAGTATTAGCGTATTATTTGTAAACAAACAAGCGGAGATACTATACCCCCTTACTAATTTTAACTGCTGGGTTTATTTGGCAGCGTTGGGGAATCCTTTTTGGTGATATCAAGGCAGCCCCACGTACTATCTGCCTTAGCTATGGGAGTACACAGGGAGAGGGCTGCTCGAATTGACGAACGGCTGAGGATAGGCTAATTATTCTAGTAATTCACCTCAGGCTGCTGGTGATAGGCCAATTATCCTATTAACTTACCCCCAGTGGGAGTGGTATGTATCTCCGCCTGCTTTAAATATTGAGGAGTGCAGCAAGATGGCGTAGCCTTTGATAAAGTCACTTGACGAAACGTGCGTAAGGCGCGCTTGCATCACTTCCGGGACGGCACAGGTGCTTTGGAACGCAAGGTGGAACGCACGCTGTGGAGCGCCCTTCCTGGTACTGTTTATCGTTCCTAGCACATATATTTCTAGGTTTTCAAGCGGGACCTGAGCCTGCCTGTGCTGTGCCTAGTGTATGTACTTGTGGACATTTTTATATATATTTTTTATTATTATTTTATTGGAATAAAGCTTCTTGTTGTTTTTACTTAATACGCTATGAGACCCCATTTTTTTCTTGTCTCCCGGTGTGGAGGGCCATATGTTTTGAATGTTGGGGCTGGTGAAGTGCTGCTGCCGCATATCAACAAACTGGCCCTTAGGATACTAAGCGAGATCGACCTGCCAGAATCCAGGATCCGGATATCGCTTCCTAGGACTCATCACTGGACCATTCAAGGGTTTCTATCAGTGCCTGATACCCCTGCAGGGGTGCATATCTCTGGTAGACATGTGCGATTAGTTTCGTATGAATTCGTAATTCGTCCGAATTTACGAATCCGTAGTATGAATTTTTTCGAATACGAATTCCGTACGGAATACGAAATTCCGTTTACGAATTTCAACTAATATGAAAGAAATTATTATAGCGGATGTAACGAATGATTCGAATGAATTCGAATGGATTCAAATGAATTCGAATGACAAAGTGTAATTTTTGCAGGAAAAATTCCGTTTACGGATTTCAGCTCCAAATTATTCGAATCCAACTACCAATATCGAATTTCAACTAATTCGAAAGAAATTATTATAGCAGATATAACGAATGAATTCGAATGACAAAGTGTCATTTTTGCAGAAAAAAAAGCTATTTAAAATCACTCGCGGCTATTGCCAGCTAATGAATTGTCAGCTCCGTAACACAGGGAACAGTCATTCATTGATATTAAAAAAAAAAAAAAAAAGCGTAGGGGTCCCCCCAAATTCAATAACCAGGCCCTTCAGGTCTGGTATGGATATTAAGGGGAACCCCAGCCAAAAAAAAATGGCGTAGGGTCCCCCTCAAAATCCATACCAGACCCTTCAGGTGTGGGATGGATTTTAAGGGGAACCCCGGCCAAAAAAAAAAAAAATGGCGTGGGGTCCCCCTCAAAATCCATACCAGACCCTTTATCCGAGCACGCAACCTGGCAGGCCGCAGGAAAAGAGGGGGGGACGAGAGCGGCCCCCCCTCCCGCCTGAACCGTACCAGGCCACATGCCCTCAACATTGGGAGGGTGCTTTGGGGGTCTGAGACCCCCAAAGCACCTTGTCCCCATGTTGATGAGGACAAGGGCCTCTTCCCCACAACCGTGCCCGGTGGTTGTGGGGGTCTGCGGGCGGGGGGCTTATCGGACAATTCCTTTATTAAATTCTTCTTTCTTCTGGTCTTCCTTTCTTCATCTTCTCCTTCCGGCATCTTCTTCTTCCATCTTCTTCCATCTTCTTCTTGCTCCGATCTGCTTCTTCTTCCTCCGATCCACTTCTTCTTGCTCCGGTCTTCTCATCCTTCTCGTCCGGTGTCGGCGTCTGTTCTCGCAGGCCGCTCCTCGCAATGGGAGGCTCCCGCTGTGTGAGGCTTCGCTCCGGCTGACAGGTCTTTTATAACGGAGGGCACCTGGTGACCCCGCCCCCCCTCTGACGTCATGGGGAAAGCCATAGGGAAGTCCCCATGACGTCCCCGTGTGTCAGAGGGGGCGGGGTCACCAGGTGCCCTCCATTATAAAAGACCTGTCAGCCGGAGCGGAGCCTCACACAGCGGAGCCTCCCATTGCGAGGAGCGGCCTGCGAGAAGAGACGCCGACGCCGATGCCGGACGAGAAGGACGAGAAGACCGGAGCAAGAAGAAGTGGATCGGAGGTAGGAGAAGCGGATCGGAGCAAGAAGAAGATGGAAGAAGATGACGGAAGGAGAAGATGAAGAAACCGAAGGATGAAGAAAGAAGATTTTAATAAAGGAATTGTCAAAGACCGTCTCCTGTCATTTTTACAATTTTTGTCACTTTTTTTGGTGAAATGGTAGGGGTACTTTTGTACCCCCTTACCATTTCACACAGGGGGGGGCGGGATCTGGGGGTCCCCTTGTTAAAGGGGGCTTCCAGATTCCGATAAGCCCCCGCCCGCAGACCCCCACAACCACCGGGCACGGTTGTGGGGATGAGGCCCTTGTCCTCATCAACATGGGGACAAGGTGATTTGGGGGTCTTAGACCCCCAAAGCATCCTCCCAATGTTAAGGGGAAGGGGCCTGGTATGGTTCAGGCGGGAGGGGGGGCCGCTTTCGTCCCTCCCCCTCTTTTCCTGCGGCCTTCCAGGTTGCGTGCTCGGATAAAGGGTCTGGTATGGATTTTGAGGGGGACCCCACGCCATTTTTTTTTTTTTTGGCCGGGGTTCCCCTTAAAATCCATCCTGAAGGGTCTGGTATGGATATTTGGGGGGGACCACACGCCATTTTTTTTTTTGGCTGGGGTTCCCCTTAATATCCATCCCAGACCTGAAGGGCCTGGTTATTGATTTGGGGGGACCCCCACGTTTTTTTTTTTTTTTTTTTTATCAATGAATGACTGTTCCCTGTGTTACGTAGCCGACTTTTTATTAGCCGCGAGTGATTTTAAATAGCTTTTTTTCATGCAAAAATTACACTTTGTGCAGGAACAGTTCTCTATATTAGATAGACTGAATCTCGAATTCATTCGAAGCATTCGAAGCATTCGTTATATCCGCTATTATAATTTCTTTCATATTAGTTGAAATTCGATATTTGTAGTTGGATTTACTAACGATTCGTAACTATTTGTAACGATTCGTAACTTGAAATTGAAATTCGATATTTGTAGTTGGATTCGAATTGTTCTCTGTGTTATGAGAACCGACAATTCATTAGCCGCGTTAACGATTCGTAACTTTACTAACGATTCGAGAAAAAAAATTACGATTCGTACGAAATTCGTATTTCGTACGAATTCGAATGGAATTTCGTACACGAATTACGAATTTTTTTAATATACGAAACGGGACGAAACGAAACAAATTTTTTGGCAGTTCCCATGTCTAATCTCTGGTGAGTGGGGAACCATGTGGGGCGGCACCAAGTCACCATTTTCCAGCAGTGAAGTCACCATTCATTGAATATTGAACCTGTCTCCAATTCAAGCTATCTGTTTATATCCAAAGAGACGTTATTGGTATTTTCATACTTTTATATTTTTTTCGCTCATATATTTATATATACCCCTTGGGATTACGGTCCCCTGGAGGATCCAAGGTTTTTTTCACGGTGGTTTTGCACACGTGATGGACTTACAGGACACTATTTATTATTAGCATTAATATCTATCACTGTTTTATTGTCACTTATTTACTTTGGAGGATCCAAGGATTTATTTTTTCACATAGGTTTAGCATATTTGATGGCTTTTTTGGGATACTATTATTGATCATTATTGCTTAACCCTGACTGCTATTTACTATATTCACATGTCACATTGGTCTTGTGTATAGGGCCTATTTTAGTCATTGGTTGCTTTTCACCTTTAATTAGGTACGACACTGATTCACATTAGGCACTGATTATTACGTTTGGGGCTCGGATTGCACCATTAGTTTAGGGATGCCAACCAAGTAGCAGCCCATTTTTTCACCCATTTTTATTTTATTAGTGTGTTGCACCATACTCTATATTGGATACTTTATTATTTTTAGGAAGCGCCAATATCCCTTACACTTTTATTTTTCACTTACTGGCTCCTTAGGGGGTCCGTTCAGTGGAGGCTGCATACCTTATAAACCTTCTTTCCTAAGCGCGGAGTATCTACTTTCTATTTCTACTGTGTCATTAGCCAGCACCTGGGGCTCCCAAACAGGAGTAGGAGCAGGGCCGGATTAACATAGGGGCTATTGGAGCTGCAGCTCCAGGCCCCTTTCTCAAGATAGGCCCATTTGCCAAAAAAAAAAAATCAAAAAAAAAAAAAAAGATCGACTTCGAGGGTCGTAGCTCAGCGACCAGGAGTCATAGAGACTCCCCATTTGGTGGGTAGGTAGCTAAATACCTACTTCAACGCTGGTTAAAATATGGGGCTGCTATCATCTATGGTTCCGGAGATATGGGGCTGCTTGCGCCGTCGGTCAGAAGCTACATACAGAGCGGCCAGTATAAATACAAGCTGGAACACTCTGCAGCAGACTGAGAGGATGACATCACAGTGCTTATAATAATTATTTATATATTACTTATGGTAATTAACCCCTTGCCACCCAGGCCAATTCTGACACTTCTCTCCTACATGTAAAAATCATCATTTTTTTTTGCTAGAAAATTACTCAGAACCCTCAAGCATTATATATATTGTTTTAGCAGACACCCTATGGAATAAAATGGTGGTCTTTGCAACTTTTTATGTTACACCATATTTGCACAGCAATTTTTCAAAAGTTTTTGGGGGAAAGAAACTGTTTCATTCATAAAAAAAACACTAAAGTTAGCACGATTTTTTTTGTGTACCAAGCGATGCTTTAAATTTTTTTGAAGGTTACTTTTTTAGAGTTACAGAGAAGGTCTAGTGCTAGAATTATTGCTCTCGCTCTAACGATCGCGATGATACCTCACATGTGTGTATCTGGCTCTGATACTAACCAGTGCCTACCCAGCCACTGACTAGTATCTCTCCCCAGCCTGTCCCCACACACCTGCTGACCTGTGAATGGGGGAATCACTCCCGCGGTGTTATTGTGTTCTGCCAGTGAATACAATGATCAGTGTTGCTAACTATAGCTGGCAGCACTGATTGTTTTGGGGAAAACCTGACAGGCTGGTTGTACTCAAGTCGTTTAATAGGTTGACTTGTGTAAAACCTGCTAGCCCATACATAGATCGACTATGGCTGGTCTCTGCTTAATTGGTGTAATTTCAATCCATGTATGGCCCGCTTAACCACTACGCAGTCCCTAAACATCCTTCCACAAACCTTTTTACATATTTCCTTCCCAGATTACTTCATCCTCCTCTCCTATACATAGTGCCCACTGTCATACCCTCCACACTTCTCTCCTATACATACTGCTCACTGTCATACCCTCCACACTTTTCTCCTATACATAGCACCCACTGTCATATCCTACACACTCCTCTCCTTTACATAGTGCTCGCTGTCATACACATCTCTCCTGTACATAGTGCCCACTGTCGTACCCTCCACACTCCTCTCCTGTACATACTGCTCACTGTCATACCCTCCACACTCCTCTCCTATACATAGTGCCCACTGTCATACCCCAACACTTCTCTCCTATACATAGCACCCACTGTCATATCCTACACACTCCTCTCCTTTACATAGTGCTCGCTGTCATACACATCTCTCCTGTACATAGTGCCCACTGTCGTACCCTCCACACTCCTCTCCTGTACACAGTGCCCACTGTCGTACCCTCCACACTCCTCTCCTGTACATACTGCGCACTGTCATACCCTCCACACTCCTCTCCTATACATAGTGCCCACTGTCATACCCCAACAATTCTCTCCTATACATAGTGCCCACTGTCATACCCTCCACACTCCTCTCCTGTACATACTACTCACTGTCATACCCTCCATACTCCTCTCCTATACATAGTGCCCACTGTCATACCCTCCACACTCCTCTCCTGTACATACTACTCACTGTCATACCCTCCATACTCCTCTCCTATACATAGTGCCCACAGCCATACCCTCCACACTCCCCTCCTGTAATTACTGCTTACTGTCCTACTCTCCACACTTCTCTCCTGTACATAGTGCCCACTGTCATACCCTCCACACTCCTCTCCTGTATATATTGCTCACTGTCATACTCTCCATACTCTTCTCTTATACATAGTGCCCACTGTAATACCCTCTACACTCCTCTGCTGTGCATAGTGCCTTCTGCCAAACCCTCCGCACTCCTCTCCTGTACATAGTGCCCACTGTCATACCATCCACACTCCTCTCCGGTACATACTACCCTCTGTCATACCCCCCACACTCCTCTCCTGTACATACTGCCCACTGTCATACTCTTCACACTCCTCTCCTGTACATACTGCCCACTGTCATACCCTCCACACTCCTCTCCTGTACATACTGCCCACTGTCATACCCTCCACACTCCTCTGCTGGGCATACTGCCCACTGTCATACCCTTCACACTCCTCTCCTGTATATAGTGCCTTCTGCCATACCCTCTGCACTCCTCTCATGCACATAGTGCCCACTGTTAGACCCTCCACATTCCTCTCCCTCTCCTGCACATACTTCCCACTTTTATACCATCCATACTCCTCCCCTATGCCTCTTACCCACAAAAACAGTTCTTTAAAATTATACTGAATATCCTCATTGTTACCAGCTCTATAATGGGCACACTTTTGTTAGTTCAACTAAAGGAAATCTCAGTCCTCATATTTGTTCTGCCCCATTGTAATTACTATTGTGATGTACATAGCAACATAGGGGATGTCAGCTGCTCTAAATATACCACTTGTAAAAAAAAAGTGTCTCTGAAAATATTTTTGAGAGGCTCCTGTGATATCAAAGCGGTAGTAAACTTTTCTAACATTACTACTTGTTAGAGGCCCTGAAGTAGGTTATGCCATAATGTACAAGTATGCACAGCATATTAGCACATTAGGGTACACTTAAATTGTCAGACTGAGCCCTCCAGTGCTGTGATCAATCCGGCAGGGCCCGGGCGCTTCCATCTTCACCCGGTCTTCCTTCCGTGTTCTGTGCCTTCGGTCACTTGTCTTGGCCGGGCTGCGTTGATGTCATTCCCACACATGCTCATGTGCATCCTCTTTCTCTCATCCCCCCTTTCTCTCTCAACCTCCCTCCCTTATCTCTCTCTCTCTCTCTCTCTCCCTCTCTCCCTCTCTCCCTCTCTCCCTCTCTCCCTCTCTCCCTCTCTCCCCTCTCTCCCTCTCTCCCTCTCTCCCTCTCTCCCTCTCTCCCTCTCTCCCTCTCTCCCTCTCCCTCTCTCTCTCTCCCTCTCTCCAAAAAATTGTTTGCATTTTTATTTATTAAAGGCCCGACCAAAATCCTCAGCACCAGGCCCATGATGTTCTTAATCTGGCCCTGAGTAGGAGCATTCGCCTTGAGGGACTGTCCTTGAGCGGTGGTTATCTTTTCCTATCTACAATAATCTCTGGACTGCCCTACCACTACATACTTGCCGACCTATTTTCTACACTATATTACCAAAAGTATTGGGACGTCTGCCTTTACACACACATGAACTTCAATGACATACCAGTCTTAGTCCGTAGGGTTTAATATTGAGTTGGCCCACCCTTTGCAGCTATAACAGCTTCAACTCTTCTGGGAAGGTCATTCACAAGGGTTAGGAGTGTGTCTATGGGAATGTTTGACCATTCTTCCAGAAGCGCATTTGTGAGGTCAGGCACTGATGTTGGACGAGAAGGCCTGGCTTGCAGTCTCTGCTCTAATTCATCCCAAAGGTGTTCTATCGGGTTGAGGTCAGGACTCTGTGCAGGAAAGTCAAGTTCCTCCACCGAAAACTCACTCATCCATGTCTTTATAGACCTTGCTTTGTGCACTGGTCCAAATCATTTGGTGGAGGGGGTATTATGGTGTGAGGGTTGTTTTTCAAGGGTTGGGCTTGGCCCCTTAGTTCCAGTGAAGGGACCTCTTAAGGCGTCAGCATACCAAGACATTGTGGACAATTTAATGCTCCCAACTTTGTGGGAACAGTTTGGGATGAATTGGAGCAAAGACTACTAGCCAGACCTTCTCGTCCACATCAGTGCCTGACCTCACAAATGTGCTTCTGGAAGAATGGTCAAACATTCCCATAGACACCCTCCTAAACCTTGTGGACGGCCTTCCCAGAAGAGTTGAAGCTGTTACAGCTGCAAAGGGCCAACTCAATAATGAATCCTCCGGACTAAGACTGGGATGTCATTAAAGATCATGTGTGAGTAAAGGCAGGTGTCCCAATACTTTTGGTAATATAGTGTATATACCGGCCTGCCCTTACATACTGATAACTGCCACTCCACAATTTTATACTACCCACTGAACAGCCCTGTCATTACACAATGCTTACTGTCCTGCACTACATACTGTCCCTAGTACTTCCTCTATGTACTGCTCTGCACTGAGCCTACATATTACACCCGCACATCACACACACTACACTTGTCTGCTGAAGCAATTCACATTATGAATAGAATAGATTAGAATTGAAAATAACAATCGTATAAAAAAAAGCAATAGCATATAAAGAATATAACTATCTTCCGAAATTCAAAATTCAAATCGAATTTGAATAAAATAGAAAACGAAATTATAGAACAGAAAATATAATAGAATAAACAGAAAAAGAATACAATTAAAAAAAATAGAATAGAAAGAATATAACCATTTCCCAAAATTCTAATAGAATCAATTTGAATAGATTAAAATAGGAAGATGGTTCTATTCATTCTATTCTATTTTCTTTTTCTATACTATTGTCATCTTCTATTCTAATTATAACCATTTTCCAAAATTAAAAAAGAATTAATCTATTTAATTCTATTCTTTTTTTATTCTATTCTTTTTTTCTATCCTATATTGTTCTATTATTATATTCTATTTTATTTTCTGTTATATTTTCTATTCTTTTATTTTCTATGCTATTTTATTCTTTGGAAATGAATTTGAAAACTTTTTGAATCAATTTGTAGATTCAAATCGATTTTGAATAAGATTTAAGCGAATTCTGAAAATGAATGAAACAAATCTCACTAAATGCATTTATGTAAATAAGGAATCGAAACAAAACAAATTTTTTCGTTCTTCACGTGTCTACCCCCCGGGCCTCTCCCAGCGTCACGCTGGCATGATAAATAGTGGGAGGCGTCCGCCGCCAAGAAATTGGAGCCAAGAACCGCCCCCCCACACATGAACCAGCCAAGATGGCGGAAAGCACGCCAGCACAGTGACGCAGAAGAATGACGTCACACGTGCGCCCTCATGTGCGGCACTGATGTGCATGAGGACGCCAGCCCGCCCTATCCCCCACCCCCAGAGGGCAGACAAGGAGGGATAGGGGGCGGGGCCTGGTGCCCATCGCAGCTCCCGGGTACTAGACAACAAGCCCCTCCCATTGATCCAGATGTTGAATTTTTTATTCATTAGTCTCATGGGATTCCAGATGGTTCTACATCAATGTGTGTTATATGAGGGGGGAGGGGAGCGTACACTGTGACCTGACTGCGATCTGTATTCTGTCTGTGCAGGAAAATTCCAGAAGGAAATATTCACCCGGCCGGGATCTGACCTTCTCCTCCCCATCAGACATCATCTCACCCTCAACCATACAGATACAGAGAGATGTGATGATATTTATTGGTATTATACTGACCCAACCACAGAAATTTACACCATAATATTTACACACTGGGGATGTAGATTGGAGAAATATGAGGACAAACTCTTCTCCAATATGAGGATATCAGAGAATGGAAGTCTCATCATATCCAATGTGACTCTGGAGAATGACGGGAGATACAGTGTGGTTATAGAGAACTCTACAGGACACCGTATACAGACAGATTATTACACCGTCCATGTAGAAGGTAAGTCCTTCCAAACCCCACCCCCAGTCCTAGCAGTGTCCTCCCCGCTCCGTGTCTTTATATACATCGTCCATGTAGAAGGTAAGTCCATCCAACCCCCACCCCCTGTCCTAGCAGCGTCCTCCCCACTCCGGGTCTTTATAGCCATACATTATATAGTAGAAGATCTGGGAGAGACGTATGTACAATGTCCTCTGATTACTGCCCCATCCTCACCATTCCCTGTGGAGTCACATCTGCAGTGCTCAGCCCTCCTGAAGTTGCTGTGATCTGAACTGTGCTGTGCCTTCTGCTCGGGGTCCCCATGTGGTAGATGTGACCATTGATGGCGGAGTGACAGATCCCCAATGGAGGACGGAGCTTCTGCCAACAGCAACCAATCAGGGTTTAGCTCTTAGGTGACACCAAGGAGGAAGAAAGATGGCAGCCGGCCTTCATCCTCCAGTCATGTGATAAGAGGCTGACCTCTCTGCTTTCCCCTGACCTCTCTGCTTTCCCCTGACCTGCCACTGCTTACTGACCTGCCTTGCTTCTAATTACTGACCTACTGCAATATACTGTCCTGACACTACATACTGTCCTACCCCTATATACTGCCATAACAATATATGGTGCCCTACCACTATATACCCATGGGTAGGTGCTGCATGGTGTGGTGGCAGTAAACACTCTGTCAAATAACACAATTTGTATTGAAGGAATGGCCCAAAGATACAAACTTCCCAGTGAGTTCCATGCAAACTTGTACATTGGAGGAGGTTCTGATGCCCCGACAGCATCTGTCTCCGAGGGCAGAATGTGGCCAGTCAGAGCCCAATGGGGAGAATTCCGATGCAGTATGGCGTGTCCCTAGCCTGTCCCTACTCGTCCGGTTGCCCAGAACCTTTTCCTAACGCTTTTTACTCTCCCTGACAGAGAGGTCCATAAAGACATGGATGAGCGAATTTGGGGTAGAGGAACTTGACTGTCCTGCACAGAGTCCTGACCTCAACCCGATAGAACACCTTTGTGATGAATTAGGACGAAGACTGCAATCCAGGCCTTCTCATCCAACATCAGTGCCTGACCTCACAAATGCGCTTCTGGAAGAATAGTCAAACATTCCCATAGACACACTACTAACCCTTGTGGACAGCCTTTTTCAAGAGTTGAAGCTGTTATAGCTGCAAAGGGTGGGCCAACTCAATATTGAACCCTACGGACTAAGACTGGAATGCCATTAAAGTTCATGTGTGTGTAAAGCAGTGTTGGTCATCTTACTTTAAAAAAGTAATTAGTTAAGTTACAAATTACTTCTCCCAAAAAGTAATTGAGTTAGTAACTCAGTTACTACATTGGAAAAGTAATTAGTTACTCAGCAAAGTAACTGTGACTTTTTTTTTTAAATATTCTATACGTGTAACTAAGGGGCGGGTCTAGTATTACTGTAACCAAGGGGCGCATTTATTATTATTGTTATATATCGTGTAACCAAGGGGCTGCTCTATTATTACTCTAACCAAGGGGCAGATCTGTTATAGCGTGTAAGCAAGGGGCGGGTCTATTATTATTATATCGTGTAAGGGGCGGATGGCTACAGAAGAGGGCGAATGTTAAATTAATGGGCAGAGCTCGATATATAACAATAATAATAGACCCGCCCCTTGCTTACACAATATAATAATAATAGACCCGCCCCTTACACGATATAATAATAATAGACCCGCCCCTTGCTTACACGCTATAACAGATCTGCCCCTTGGTTAGAGTAATAATAGAGCAGCCCCTTGGTTACACGATATATAACAATAATAATAAATGCGCCCCTTGGTTACAGTAATACTAGACCCGCCCCTTAGTTACACGATAGACGCCCCTTGCAGAGTAGCACGAGCATCGGGAGCGTGCGGCATCACCTCGTACAATTACATGTTAACTGCGCCTGCGCGGTGTAGAGTTCACTCAGAGCTGTTTAAGTTCGGCAATTTTCAGGAAGCTCCGTAGTCCTTCGTACTGCGCAAGCCCTGCGCCTGCGCAGTACAGGGGGTCCTTATCCGGCGGGGGAACTTTTTCGGCAGGACACCGGAATTACACTACTGCCATCTAGTGGCGGTAGATGTAATTGGGGTAACTAAGCCAAAGTAATGGTAACTGAGTTACCATGAGGGGAAAAGTAATTAGTTAGATTACTAGTTACCCTCTAAAGTAACTGAGTTACGTAACTCAGTTTATTTTAACTCAGTTACTTACATCACTGGTGTAAAGACAGGTGTCCCAATACTTTTGGTAACAATGTATAATATAGGTTGGGAAGTGTGTAGTGGTAGGGCAGTATATAGAATATAGGCTGGGAAGTGTGTAGTGGTAGGGCAGTATATAGAATATAGGCTGGGAAGTATGTAGTGGTAGGGCAGTATATAGAATATAGGTTGGGAAGTATGTAGTAGTAGGGTAGTATATAGAATATAGGCTGGGAAGTATGTAGTGGTAGGGCAGTATATAGAATATAGGTTGGGTAGTATGTAGTGTTAGGGCAGTATATAGAATATAGGTTGGGAAGTATGTAGTGGTAGGGCAGTATATAGAATATAGGCTGGGAAGTATGTAGTGGTAGGGCAGTATATAGAATATAGGTTGGGAAGTATGTAGTGGTAGGGCAGTATATAGAATATAGGCTGGGAAGTATGTAGTGGTAGGGCAGTATATAGAATATAGGCTGGGAAGTATGTAGTGGTAGGGCAGTATATAGAATATAGGATGGGAAGTATGTAGTAGTAGGGCAGTATATAGAATATAGGCTGGGAAGTATGTAGTGGTAGGGCAGTATATAGAATATAGGCTGGGAAGTATGTAGTGGTAGGGCAGTATATAGAATATAGGCTGGGAAGTATGTAGTGGTAGGGCAGTATATAGAATATAGGCTGGGAAGTATGTAGTGGTAGGGCAGTATATAGAATATAGGCTGGGAAGTATGTAGTGGTAGGGCAGTATATAGAATATAGGCTGGGAAGTATGTAGTGGTAGGGCAGTATATAGAATATAGGATGGGAAGTATGTAGTGGTAGGGCAGTATATAGAATATAGGTTGGGAAGTGTGTAGTAGGGAAGTATATAGAATATAGGTTGGGAAGTATGTAGTGGTAGGGCAGTATATAGAATATAGGCTGGAAAGTATGTAGTGGTAGGGCAGTATATAGAATATAGGCTGGGAAGTATGTAGTGGTAGGGCAGTATATAGAATATAGGCTGGGAAGTATGTAGTGGTAGGACAGTATATAGAATATAGGCTGGGAAGTATGTAGTGGTAGGGCAGTATATAGAATATAGGTTGGGAAGTATGTAGTGGTAAGGCAGTATATAGAATATAGGCTGGGAAGTATGTAGGGGTAGGGCAGTATATAGAATATAGGCTGGGAAGTATGTAGTGGTAGGGCAGTATATAGAATATAGGTTGGGAAGTATGTAGTGGTAAGGCAGTATATAGAATATAGGTTGGGAAGTATGTAGTGGTAGGGCAGTATATAGAATATAGGTTGGGAAGTGTGTAGTGGTAGGGCAGTATATAGAATATAGGTTGGGAAGTATGTAGTGGTAGGGCAGTATATAGAATATAGGTTGGGAAGTATGTAGTGGTAGGGCAGTATATAGAATATAGGCTGGGAAGTATGTAGTGGTAGGGCAGTATATAGAATATAGGTTGGGAAGTATGTAGTGGTAAGGCAGTATATAGAATATAGGCTGGGAAGTATGTAGTGGTAGGGCAGTCTATAGAGATCTTTTTGAATCAATTTGTAGATTTGAATAAGATTTAAGCGAATTCTGAAAATGAATGAAACAAATCTCACTAAATTCATTTATGTAAATAAGGAATCGAAACAAAAAAAATGTTTTCGTTCTTCACGTGTCTACCCCCCGGGCCTTTCCCAGGGTCACGCTGGCAGGATAAATAGTGGGAGGCGTCCGCCGCCAAGAAATTGGAGCCAAAAACTGCCCCCACACATGAATGAGCCAAGATGGCGGAAAGCACGCCAGCACAGTTATGCAGAAGAATGATGTCACACGTGCGCCCTCATGTGCGGCACCGATGTGCATGAGGACACCAGCCCATCCCATCCCCCACGCCCAGAGGGCGGACAAGGAGGGATAGGGGGCGGGGCCTGGTGCCCATCGCAGCTCCTGGGTACTAGACAACAAGCCCCTCCCACTGGTCCAGATGTTGGATTTTTTTATTCATTAGTGTCATGGGATTCCAGATGTTTCTACATCAATGAACAAGTGAGAAAAAACAAATGAAACGCTGCGCTGATCCCTACCTAAAACGTAAACTCACTAATATCAGTCAGAATGAGTGACATCAACATATGAGAGTGAAAAAATAAATATAAACCATAAAGCGGCAGCTAAAAAATTGTGAGATATACACAATAAATGAACAAAATAATACAAAAAGCCGCGCTACTACCTAAATTAAAAAATAATAATATAAATTGTGCAAATAAATAGTGATAAAAGCCTAAAGTAATATCATGTAATGTAGTATAGTTGTTGACCATAAAAGTCCAGTGAATCTGTGAATAAAGACCTAAAACAGATAATGTGATATGGTCTAATGGATAATCAACAAAAAGTCCAGTATAAAAACATAAATCCAAAAGTGACAAAGTGAAAATCCAAAAAATAGTGACTGTCGTGATCCACCACCATAAGTTGAATGTGCTTACCAGAGGGCAAGCTCAAATACGCCCATAAATTGATATCAGGATGAATCTCTGCCAGATGGACCCCAAATGTGATCTCCTTCAAAGGGTTGACCAGGGACGGAAAACAAGCTAACAATCCTCCTTGGGACCGATGGTACCAGGGGCAATCTCCAGTGATGCCGAACCAACAATCACTCTGAAGGTGAGGGTGACTATGGGGTCCGGCCTGCCAAGTTTAGTTTTGGGTATATTGGACGCGGACTCCACCAGGACCTTCAGCTGAAGGTCATCACTGGAGATTGCCCCTGGTACCATCGGTCCCAAGGAGGATTGTTAGCTTGTTTTCCGTCCCTGGTCAACCCTTTGAAGGAGATCACATTTGGGGTCCATCTGGCAGAGATTCATCCTGATATCAATTTATGGGCGTATTTGAGCTTGCCCTCTGGTAAGCACATTCAACTTATGGTGGTGGATCACGACAGTCACTATTTTTTGGATTTTCACTTCGTCACTTTTGGATTTATGTTTTTATACTGGACTTTTTGTTGATTATCCATTAGACCATATCGCATTATCTGTTTTAGGTCTTTATTCACAGATTCACTGGACTTTTATGGTCAACAACTATACTACATTACATGATATTGCTTTAGGCTTTTATCACTATTTATTTGCACAATTTATATTATTATTTTTTAATTTAGGTAGTAGCGCGGCTTTTTGTATTATTTGGTTCTACATCAATGTGTGTTATATGAGGGGGGAGGGGAGCGTACACTGTGACCTGACTGGGATCTGTATTCTGTCTGTACAGGAAATGTTCGGGAGGAAATATTCACCCGGCCGGGATCTGACCTTCTCCTCCCCATCAGACGTCATCTCACCCTCAACCGTACAGATACAGAGAGATGTGATGGGATTTCTTGGTATTATAAAGACCCAACCAGAGACATTGACACCACAATATTTCTATACTCGGGATGTACACTGAGGATATATGAGGACAAACGCTTCTCCAATACAAGGATATCAGAGAATGGAAGTCTCATCATATCCAATGTGAATCTGGAGAATGACGGGATATACGGTGTGGTTATAGAGAACTCTACAGGACACCGTATACAGAGATATTATTACACTGTCCATGTAGAAGGTAAGTCCATCCAACCCCCTTCCCCAGTCCTAGCAGTGTCCTCCCCGCTCCGGGTCTTTATATACACTAGGGATGAGCCGAACACCCCCGGGTTCGGTTTGCACCAGAACCTGCGAACGGACCGAAAGTTTGCACGAACGTTAGAACCCTATTAGTTATAATGGACGCGAACGTTCGAAATCTAAAGTGCTAATTATAATGACCAATATGCATGTTAATGTCATAAAAGAGATTTGGGGACCCGGGTCCTGCCCCAGGGGACATATATCAATGCAAAAAGAAGTTTTAAAAACTGAAGTTTTTTCGGGAGCAGTCATTTTAACCACTTGACATCCGGCCATAGCCGAATGACGGCCTCGGCGCGGATGTCAATTCCCGGGAGGGCGTGATATGACGTCCTCCCGTTTACTCGCTCATTGTGCGTACTCACGAGTGGGCAGCAGGGAAATTCTGTGTTGGCCGTGTCCCTCGGACACAGCCAATCACAGATCGCTGTAAACGGCCAATCACAGCATCCGTTTACAGCGTGATCGGCATGTCCAATGGGAGATGATCTCATATGTAAACATATGAGATCATCTCTTAGCGCCGCTCTCCCTCCTCACACAGACACAGCGTGTGAGGAGGGAGAGATGAACGGCTGCAGCGGCCGTAAGTGAAAAAAAAAATGTGCCATATGTCCCCACTGCCACCACTGCCATCTGTCCCCAATGCCATCTGTCCCCAGTGCCATCTGTCATCAGTGCCATATTAGTGTCACGTGTCATCAGTGCCACATATTAGTGCCATCTGTCATCAGTGTCACGTATTAGTGCCATCTGTCATCAGTGCCACCTGTCAGTGTCACGTGCCATCTGTTATCAGTGCCATCTGTCATCAGTGTCACGTGTCATCAGTGCCACGTATTAGTGCTATCTCTCATCAGTGCCACATATTAGTGCTACGTGATATCAGTGCCACGTATAAGTGCCATCTGTCATCAGTGCCCCGTATTAGTGCCATGTGTCATCAGTGCCATCTGTCATCAGTGTCACGTGTCATCAGTGCCACGTATTAGTGCCATCTCTCATCAGTGCCACATATTAGTGCTACGTGATATCAGTGCCACGTATAAGTGCCATCTGTCATCAGTGCCACATCAGTGTCACGTGTCATCAGTGCCACGTATTAGTGCCATCTGTCATCAGTGCCACATATTAGTGCCATCTGTCATCAGTGTCACGTGTCATCAGTGCCACATCAGTGTCACGTGTCATCAGTGCCACGTATCAGTGCCATCTGTCATCAGTGCCACGTCAGTGTCACGTGTCATTGTCCTGGTGCTCCAGGGCCTTCAAAAGTGTAATAGGTAGTCAACAAGTTAGATGTGTAATTTATGCTCCTAGAACACGTGATGGCGCTCCCTGCATGTTGGGCCTCTCTAAGTGGCCAGGCTGTGTAAAAGTCCCACACATGTGGTATCGTAATACTCAGGAGGAGTAGCAGAATTTATTTGGGGGTGTCATTTGTGGTATACACATGCCATGTGAGAGAAATAACCTATTACAATGACAATTTTGTGGAAAAAATTACATCAAAAACCTCAACATGTCTCTTACTAAATACATTGGAATGTCTACTTTGAAAAAAGGGGTAATTTGGGGGGTATTTGTACTTTCCTGGCTTGTTCGGGACACAAGAAATGAGATCGGCCACCAGTACATCAGGTGTGATCAATTTTGTATAATTTGCACCACAGTTTGTGGATTCTCTAACTTTCACAAATACCAAATAATATCCACTAATTTGGGTTATTTTTTACCAAAGATATGTAGCAGTTATAAATTGTGGCCAAAATTTATGAAGAAAAATTTATAATTTCCTAAATTTTATCACAGAAACAAAGACATTAGTTTTCTTAAAAAATTTTTGGTATTTTTTTTCTTTATAGCGCAAAAAATAAAAAACCCAGAGGTGATCAAATACCACCAAAAGAAAGCTCTATTTGTGGGAAAAAAGGACAAAAAAATCATTTGGGTACAGTGTTGTATGACTGAGTAATTGTCATTCAAAGTGTGAGAGCACCAAATGCTGAAAATTGGTCTGGATAGGAGGGGGGTTTAGGGCACCGGTAAGCAAGTGGTTAATGATGCATAAAGTGAAAAAAAAAAAAAAAAGTGAAATATTCCTTTTAAATATGGTACCTGGGGGGG